>NTHP01000292.1:303137-327273 GCA_003416845.1 Oplegnathus fasciatus | reverse complement strand
GGAGGAGAATCAGCTCTGGATGAACTGCAGGAAAGGAGACCAGGTGTTATGGAATGGGGTCAGATTGTCCTTTACGGATGCTGTGAGCTTTTCTAGGTTTGAGTGGTCTGTTAGCAGATTGAGCCACTGGTTGATTGATCATTTCGTTCTGTCTTTCCAGTCGAGTAATACGGTTTTCTTGGCCACAGTTAATGCGGTTAAGATGAAAGTTTGGAGATGTTGTGGGATTATGAGAGAGGAGATATCGCCTAACAGAGAGATGGAAAGGGGAGAGAGCAATGCTGAGGTTGACAATCTCGGACAGCTTTTCCATGACCTCCGGCTAAAACTGTCCAACTGGTGTGCACAGCCAGAAAGCATGAAAGTGTTTGTGTATTGCATTGGGACAGTGTGTGCAGGGGTTGCTGTCTGTGAAGCCCATATGGTACATTTTGTGAGCGGTATTATAAACTGTAATTTGTGGACAGCTAAATTGTCAAATTTTAAATGGGATAAAATCCAATAAAGTGCCTCCGATTAGTGAATTTTAGAGGTGTTGGTAGGAATATTTTTGAACTTTGGACGGAGCCAGGCTAGCTGTTTCTTCTGCTTCCAGTCTTTATGCTAAACTAAGCTAACTAGGTTCCATCTACAGCTCATCGATATCAACATCGATATCGATATTGATGTCTGTTGATATCCATCTTTTCATCTTACTCTCTGTAAGAAAGGGAATAAGTGTATTTCCCAACATGTTGAGCTATTCCTCCAACAGATTACTAGACTAGATTACTGCTTTTCACTGGGGAAATACACTGTAGAGCCTCTTTCATACAATGTTGCCTCTATCTTGTTAACCAGGATGCATGGCAGTGGGTCCATTTGACACTACCAATCCAGCTCTGCAATCAATAGTACAATCGTAGTACTTTAACCCTTATTTCAGATTAGCGCTGCCTCGTTTTTTGTTTGAGTGCACAGTGCATCTAGAGAAGACTAAATGAACAGTGAAAACTGTCAGATTGCAGATAAAGTGGAAATTGAATATACTGTATACATCTGATTAGTGTGCCGCTGGAAAAGTTTATGTTGTCCAGAACCTTTTTTTAATCTGTATTATTGCTATTACTGTCAAGGGGCTCCGGTGTTTGTGTGCATCATTTTCTTGGTCTCAACTTCTTGCGCACTATTCCCTCTCCAGGTACCATCAGCTGATTCATACCACCTGTGAGGTCCAGCTGCAACCCTCATTGGTCAGCTTGAAATTTGCTGGTCCAATCCCCAACAGGAATGCCCTTTAAAAGAGGACTGAAGAGCGCGCTTCTCTTGATTAGCAATTGCGCTTGCATTCTCCCGTCAGTTTATTTTTTCCATTGTGGTTGTCGTGTTGCTGTCTCCTTTTCTCCTGCTTTCAGTCTCATAATCCTTTCTGTAGCTCACATGGCCTTTCGTCTCTCATGTTCTTTCCTTATTTCCATTGTTGTTTAAAGTTTTCTGTGTCGTTCCTCCTACAGTATATCTCACATGCTCACACACAGTGGGGCAGTGCTGGAGAGATCCCAGTGGGAGGACAAAAACTTTCAGATGTATACTATGTAAAATATAATACCATGCAAAACAGGCAGATGTTTTCCATTAGGACACTGTGGCTCCAAGGATGTCTCTTGACAGTATGATATGTCGGCTACATGTTGCGGTGCTGCGACATGCTCCACGGCCACCAACTTAGCATAATCATCCTCAAACCGCAGGACTTTACAAGGACCGACTGAAAGAACTCTGCCACAGCTATTTCCATTGCAGCAAAATCATCAGTGTGCATTGAAGTGTAAAAAAAAAAAAGAAAACAACACAGTGCCAGTGTTTATAGGTTCACCCCATCAGAGTTAATTTAGCCGGCCCAGAGGCATATCATCTATTTGAGGAACAAACAACAGTCTAATCAGCACTTGTCAACACCAAATAATCAGTCCCTGAAGAATCAAAACTTATTATTACTGGAGAATTTGCTGTGTAGTTATTGACATGATGACCGCAGCAGCAGCACTTCGGTATCTCTAAACAGACTTTCTTCAAAAGAGTGATTACACACTGGTGCAATTTTTCAACTGAAAGCAAATGTTTTTAATCATGCTACTACAGCAGCGAACATCAAGGGTGTTGGAGAAAAAAAGTCCTGATATCAGAGGGCATATTCACAAAATGTTGTAATGGAGATTGTTTAGTCTATAATGACCCTTTCTTTATCTCAAATTACCATGACTTTTTTAATCTTAAGATCCTCAAGGGTTCCCAGAATTTTGCCTCCGGCATTAGAGGAGGCCAAGTGCATAGCTCCCAAGGATTTCTAAACAGATAGATTGTCTTAATTTCAATATTTTAAATGTGTGTAGGCCATGCATGTAGCATCCAAGGTTTCTAGAAAAAAATACATTCATTCAGTCAGTCCAGTTTTAATACTTTTTGTTTGATTTCTTTGTCCTCAGCTCATTCATCTCATACCCCTTTTATACCAAATTAGCTCTGGTTCTTGAACCGGTTCCGTTCAGGATTCTTGGAGCCTTGGTGCTATGTAGTGAACCAGCCCGCGTTTCCACCAGTTTTGAGCGGAACCATTGTAATCAAGGATGCACCATCAATGTGGGGCGTTGCACAACGCAGAACAGAAGTAAACAGCAGTAACAAGAAGGCGGATCGCATTGATTACCTGCAAGCTTTTGTTCTGTTGTTACAGATATTTGTTTTTATCCAAAAAACAAGCATGGACCAACTAATAGTGATTGCCACTGTTGCCTTCTCCATCCTCTCTTTCCAACCTGTAGAATATGACACGCCCACCGATGTCGTCACGGTTCGCACTTCAGGTCAAGGAAAACATACTATTTTTTGGTTCCAGCTGGGAACCAACTTTTGCGGTTCCGAACCAGTTTATTTTTTGGTCGAAATGTCTCAAGCAGTTCAAAAATTAGGTGCACGAACCAGAACGGAACCAGTTCCATGTTGGTGGAAAATGGGTATCAGTGTCCCCAGGCCAATCCATGAAGGGGTTAAAAGTAGCATACTGTACAAGAACAAATAATGTAAAAACAATAAAATAAGGGGCTTCTTTGGGGTCTAAAACACATTAATGCTCACAAGTTATTAACCTTGCTGACTCATAGCATTACTCCTCTAAAGCTCACAAACATGCGTATCCACTTACCTATAATTCACTTCAGCTCTACTGCACAGACGGAAATATTTTGAGCCCAAGTTAGATTTTTTTTTCAAGCCTTAAGATGTGCACATACATGAATATAAACACATAAACATAAACACAATGCATTTACACATTATCATCGTGTCAGTTAAGCGCAAATACACCTACACATACAAATCATTATAGCGTGACAATACTCAACCTACACACATTCAAACACACATACCATCTCCCGATAGATAATTACACACATACCCACATGCACACAGTTTGTTTATGTTAAATACAAGGTATGTCTAAGGGAGCTATTACTCCAATTAGTCTTTGTGCACCGGCAAGCTTTTGTCATTTTCAATCCAATCACCCTATCATCTCCACATCCTCCTCCTCTTTACTTTTTCCTCCCGTTTTTCTTTTCAGACGTTTTCTTTTTAAAGCAGTACGCCTCCTTATGACAGAAGAGTAAGCTGAAAAGGAGAGAAGTCTTTATTCTTTCACTGCTGATCATTTTTCATTTATTTTGACACATGATTATCCTTTTGTCACACTCGTCCTCGAATAAAGCCTCTGATCTCTGTTAGATTTCTCCTCCAGGCGTCTTATCACCTCTTTCAAACACATAAGCTCCTTTTTTTGAAAGAACATCTACCAAAAGTGATCTGTGATTATCTCCACCAGTCGCAGTCAAGGCGAGGTTCAGGTGTAAAACAGGGCAGATGACAACTGCTCCTGTCACAATAGACGGGAATCAGGCTTACATCCAATAACACCCACACTTAGTTAAACCAACAGATATATCACTTTACATATACTTCACATGCAGGAAAAAGGCTAAATATTGTAGCATCTTTACAGTGGACTCCAAATCAATGTTCTTGTCCCATCACCTAAAAAAACACATTTGTATCAGTGAGTAATGACTTCATCTAAAATAATCAAAACTCACTTTTGGTGAGAATGAGGTTCTCAGCAGGAGACGTACTTCAAAATCTTTCAGAAGAACCAGAAATAGACTCGTCACCAGATAAAAGTCTCTGCCCTGAAGTCGTACATCAATAGGTTTAACAACCCTGGGAGAAAGTTTTTCAGGGCAATAATGTTGGATAGACTGTATGTGTGCACTCAAATGGCATTATGGTGTTTAAATATCAAATATGCACAATATATAACATAATGTAAATATATGTGTAAGATGCTATGATGTTGATGTTGGAGAGCTCTGAGTGTTGATTGATATGAATCTTTATATATATATTGACTGTAGTCTGAAGTCTTAACTTTGACATCAGTAGAGTGGAAACAAGCTATAAACAGAACATTTACATATCATCACCTTTAAAAGTTGACATTGTGAACGTGTAGCAAACAAACAAACAAACAAACAAATTTGAGGTACTTCTACTCCTCTATATTTCTGAAGGAAATGTTATACTTTTTAGTTCACTACATTTATTTGGCAGCTTTAGTTACTTACTTTAAAAATGAAGATTTTTGCATATAAAACATATGAGAGTACCACTTCTGGCCAAATTTAGCCATGTTTTGACCTACGATTGGTTATGTGTGCACATATATCACTTAAACTATTCAATGTAATTAAACTAAATCTTATAATTTCCAGAATACCATAATTTTACATTATGTTTGGTATAAAAACCTAAAATAATGTAAAAACATCAAACACTATTACACAGGTGTATTAAATGTTTTATTTAATTGAACTACACACACACACACACACACACACACTGTACTTCATGACAAAACACATCCTGAAAAACTGATTTTTCAGTTTTCTAAAACGCAAAGAACAAATCACACTGAAAACAGAACAGGGTGTGCCATATAACAAATACAAAATTAATTACAATGTGCAAGTGAGACGTTAACAAATATGTTATAGGATCGTCTTATTATTCTCTCTTGTATTAATTTACACACAAAAAAAGGAAGAAAAAAAGAAATCGGCTCTCAGACAGGAACCAGCTCCCATCATCGACTTGAAGGAGCCGGCTCATAGAGCTGACTCGTTCGTGACTGACACTTCACTGCTAACAGCTGAAATCATTAATCAATTCACAGAAAATTAATTTGCAACTATTTTGATGATCCTTTCAGTCATTTTTCATACAAAAAAATTAAACATTTTACGGTTACAGTTTCTCAAATGTGAGGATTTGCAATGCCGGACTTTTACTTGTAATGGAGTATTTTTACAGTGTGGTATTAATACTTTTACTTAAGTAGAGGATCTG
Source organism: Oplegnathus fasciatus (assembly GCA_003416845.1). Classification (NCBI taxonomy): domain Eukaryota; kingdom Metazoa; phylum Chordata; class Actinopteri; order Centrarchiformes; family Oplegnathidae; genus Oplegnathus; species Oplegnathus fasciatus. The sequence goes on along the minus strand of NTHP01000292.1, from coordinate 321,840 downwards.
AATACTTCCTCCACCACTGTCTGCTGTTTGGTGCTGGGCAGGTGGCATAAAGTGGGTTTATCTGAGCTTTTTCTCTGCAAACAGCTGCCTGTTGTTTCTTAAAACAATGATGATGAGAGCGGTGAGAGTGAACTAAACCAGTAAAGTTGGAGGGGCCAGAAAACCAAAACAATGAGTTAGAAGATGCTGAAATGCTCCGTAGAGCTGAGTTGAGTTATAATTCTCTGTAGGTTTATTAACAAGAGCGACCCCTTTCAAATACATGTCGTCATTTGATCCATTGATGATACAAAATTATTGATTATAGCAGCTTTAAAATAACGCCGTGCATTTGTAATTCCACCCCTTTGTGTTTTTACCCATGAGATGAAATGTGATAAAGAATCTTTGTCTAGCTTCAAAAGCCTACTCATCAAGAGGTTGTTTTTTTCTTTTTTGGTTGTTCTTTGGAAGATGAAATTTATCTTGGAAAGTATCTGGCACATAAGGAGTAGCCAGAGGGAACATGGCCAGAGGGAAACTGACACCTTTAAAACTCTGTGGGTGTATGAAATTATCTTTATTATTTTTATCCATGCCACTGGAACAAAATACACCAGTTCATATTGTAATTGTGCCAAATTGAAAATAATGCAATGCATAAAAACTGTTGTCACTGCTAGACTGCTGTCCCAGGAACATTATTATTCACACACATTATCTGCTAATATATATTTTTATGTATTGGGGTGTTCAGAGATCCAATAAATGCTGTGTTACTCCTTCCTTTGTCCACTGGGTGGTGGTATTTCCCTTCAACTTCAGTCATGTTCAAACAACTTGTGTTCTAAAAACCTCCTCCCTGCTGTGTGGTTTACACTCAGGTGTATCCCCTGCTGATGTTGTAATTTTTTGTCTCAACATTTCAGGCCTCAAAAGATGCTCAGCTCTATGTGATGTCAGCTTGGTGTCCTTTCCATTACAAAGCAGGAGAATAAGGAGCTGGTCCTGTAAGGACAGGGTCTCTAGAGTGGACACGCAGCCTTCCTGTAGAGATGACAGATCATTTCGGTTCAGCATTCCCCCCGTGTAGCAGCTGCTGACTTTGATGTTATGTTTATGTCCCTGCAAGAGAGTAGAAAAAGAAAAACTGACTTTTTGTGCACATTTGTTGGAGAGGCGCAGGAACAAAATGGCACAAAGGCAAGATTTTAACTTTGTTGTCATGCATTTCATGGGCTTGAGTTTCGCCCCTGACATATAAGAATGACATTTAATCTGACATTTAATCACTAACCCTTAGCCTCAAACCAACGTGAGCCAACAATCCTAATACCTATGAATGGCAACTCACCTAAAATGACTCTAATGCTTACATTTTCTTCCTTAGGACATCATATTCCCATAAAGGTTATTCAAGAACACACAGCAGTGGTTGCATCTTGTATACACAGTCACTGGCTGCATAATGTCTATTTATTTTATTTATCAAAATTTGACTTCAGCTAACAGAGAGACAGAATAGGCAGGAAGATCATGTGGAGACACCAGATGCAGCAGGGAGAGGTATTAAAATGCTCTGAGCAGGATTCTTTCATGAAAGCGGTGTGATGCCTTGTACTGCTTTACTGACATCTAGTGGTGACCAGTATGAAATGCAACGATACTGGCAGGTGGAGCTCTAAACCAGTTACCACGCCTCCACATGCTCATAGTGATGTTGGCCTGTAACTGGACTTTCACTAGTAATACAAGTAACTGCTGATACACCTGGCCGAACAATCGAGTTTTGAAGTGTCTGGCAGCAGAAGTGAAATTCCAGCCTGCTCTTCTATACAAAAACAACATGATCATGCACACAGGAGGAGAACAACAGCCAGCTTCCTCTGGCCCGCTGAATGCAGCTTACATCTGGAATATGCTCACTGACGTAGGCCAGGGACTCACGTGTCCGCCAGAGGATGAAGCAGCCAATCTGAGACCAGATCGGCCGTTCTGGTGTGTCTTCCTCACTGAGTTAACAGTGACCTGAGAGGATGTGTTTGATGGGGTGTATGAGCGCAAGACGCAGCAATACTGAATGACATTTTGCAGTGAAACCTGTGATGCAGCTGGAATGTAAAAGCATGCCCAGTTGAAATGGTTTGTTGACAGTCTGAAGGAGATGGGGCTTAAAGGTCAGGCCCAAACAAAAGCCACCACGTCCCTCTCTGAAGCCACAGAAAGCAGCAGCCACTGTCTCTGGCTGAACAGAGGGCTCTACGCAGACCCCCCAATGAACCGTCTGAAAGAGTAGAAGCCCTCTATGAGCCCTCTGATGCTGCGGAGGGCTTGCTAATGGGACACTGACGGAGGGCTCCCCTTTGACAACCCCGGAATATCAACTTAGTCAACCCAGAACAAGTACACACATTTCCCTCATAACTCTTCCTTGTCAATTATAATTTTTGCATTTTCCCATGGGTGGAGAGTCGTGTTTTTCATCTTATCCCCAGAATGCTCCAGTTATTGGTATTGAATTTTACATTTCACTGTTATTGTACCTTATCTGATTACATGTGACAAATAAACTTGATTGATTAATCAAAAACCCAGTCAACTCATCCAGCACACACGCCGTGGTCAACAATCTTACTTACTGCCCATTTAAAATGTCCTACTTCATTTTTTTGCAAATGAAATCAATGTTTCTGCAATAGCAAGGAGTGCAACCTAAATTGAGGTACAAAGCACAACACACACTTTAAGTTTGGACGGTTAAAAGACAGTTTTGCTTTGGCCAGCAGTACTTCAAAAGACCGGATGGAGGTCAGTCCAAAAGGAAATGTTTTCCCACTTTTAAGGAGGTCTGTTACCGTTGAGAATGAACAAACTTTAATTTATTCTTCATCCATTCATCTCTTTTGCATTACAGAGTCTCCTGTTGCACCAGCTGATGCCACAGTGATGTATCCAACATAATAAAGACATAGAGAAGGTTAGAGGATATAATCCATGATACAAGTAGAAATGTGTGATAAACAGTTACGTACTGTGGAAATGAAACCTGCAGTCATGACATCCAGTCAGAAGTAATCATAAGACAATCAAATTCTAAACATTTTTTGCCGTATTGCCTTTTTAGAGGATCTAATCCTCACATAACATTTATCAGTTTGACACCACGTTCTGGGATATAGCACGAATTTATTATCTGAATCATTTTTGACAGTTTAAGAAGGTTTGCAAACTCTGTTCCCTAAATGTGAACAGAGTTTTTAGGTGGGTCTACCCTGTACCAAATCCCAGGCTGCAAGGAACAAAAGTATCAATGGAAAGAGAAAAAAAAACGTAGAAAATGTTAAGAAGCTTAAGTCTTAATATTTGTGACACGATTCTTGTGATTTTGGGGATTAGTGTCCGTGACTGCGTCCTCGCATGCTGCCAAGAGAACTGATCAAAAGGGGACAACAGCAGGCTGCGAAAAGGCTTATCGGTGCAATTACTGGACATAATCTGTACTGAATGAGAGTAATGACAAGTTCATGCCTTCATGAGGAACCGCTTTCTGATAAGTCACCATTTATTAGGGGTTTAGAGGCATTAATTAATTTGAGAAACTCATGACCCTTTATTAATGACTTAGTAGCATTTATGACTGCAGACTTGATGGCTTATTAAAAAGTGATAAACTCAGGACCATTTATTAATGACTTACTAACATTTAGCAGTTAGTGAGTCATTAGTGAAGGCTCATGAGTCTCACTTTTTAATAAGCCATCAGCAAAAGTTCATCAATCAACTGCAATCATAAATGTTAATAAATCATTAATAAAGGACTCTTATAGTGATCCATTAATTTTGCAGTTGTAAATGTTAATAAGTTGTCTATGAGTGTTTTTTGGTCCTGCAGCCCTTTTCCAGAAGGTAATAGGTCAAACAGTCCATTGGACGGGTCTTCCTACTGAATTAAAGAGCTAAAATGACACAGCAAGAGTGATGCTGGAGGATTTTCCACAACCTGGCAACCTGAAAGTTTAGTTTATTTATCTATAAAGCATTGGTGCATGATTTATTAACGATTTATTACACGTTTGTGGAGAACGGCAGGCCTGGGAAGTTCCTCAGTAATTCCTGGTGGGCCTGGGGGGAAGTGAGAGGTGGCTGGAGGCAGGGACAGAGGGGCAGACCGAGCCAAATAAACACAACTGAGGCATCCACTGCGACAGTTCAGATGAGAACAGCAGCTGTATCCGCATGTGAACATGAAGTCTGACTCTAAGCATTAATGCTCTATTATATCAGGCCGCAAGGTACCATTTTTAGGCTTACTTCACTTTTTCCAGCTTGAACGTGTTTCAGACTCAGTTAGAATAGCTGTACAGCATTCACTGCAACTTTCTGACTTTTTCTCGATGGTCATAAAGATGAAAGATTTTTTCTCCTTCAGTCGGATCTTCCCGCAGAGGAGTGTTGCACAAAGAATGAGATACTCACGTATTCTTTCCATGAAAACCTGGAAAGAATACATGAAGTGTTGGCTCAAATCCCAGCAAAGGGAATATAAGACAAAGTGAATGACTTCACACGGGGGTTTCATGCAAACAACACGTGAAAATCGATCTAGTCAAAACAACTAATATACTTTAACAGAAAAAAAATGGAATACTTAAAAAATAGTAAATTTTAAAAAGTAGAACTGGATGGATGTAAAAACATGTCATCACATAATAACATTACTTTGTTTTAATCAGGTTGTCTGGAAGGAAATTAATTTTGAAATTAATTATATTGATAGGACTTTGATCTGTCCTGGCTGAGCCGACATATCGAGCAATACTATTGCTAATATGCCCGCAGCAGATCCATTTCATGTGTCACATACTGTACATGTGCTGCCCCTTTTCATCCTAATTTGAATACAAAACCCATGAAGTTAATCCATTATGTCAAATATGTAGTGGCTGCTTAGCCTCAGATAAATTAGTATCTGTCAGAAAACCTGCTCCGGTCAAACCTGATTATGTACTGCATGTGAACAGTGTTGATCACTTGTTGTGTTTCAGCTCTGAGGGAATTCCCCACTGCAGGATCAATAAAGTAATTATAATGCTCATGCAGCAATTACAGCCAGTGATACTCATGGCCATGTGTGTGTGTGTGGTGGGGTTTCCCTTGGCAGACAGCAGGGATCAGAGGATTATCGTCTCCCTCTCTCTCCGGCCATCTCTCTGTCTCTCTCGCTCCGTGGATTAGTTTTATCTGCAAGGTAATCAGGGCTTTACCCTCGTCTGACAGGACTACAACTCCCACAGCCACACACAGCACATATCAACACTGCACAGCCTTATACAGTCTACTGCAGTATTGACTCAAAGATTTAAAGCAGACAGAGAGGGGGAGCGAGTGAGATAAAGCAGAAAAATCTGGATTTCCGCGGGAACATTTTTGTACAAATAATGCTCTTATCACTCCAGAAACAATATGAAACCACCTGAATGAGATTTTCTGCTCTGACCTTCTTTGCACTTGGCATTAACAGCAAGTGCTCCAGGCTGGTTTCATTCTGGCAGTGTAGAAAGATATCAAAATCCAGGTGTACATATATGTCGAACACATCTTGGAGATGGATAGTGATACAAAACACCTCAGGGAACAGTCTGAGTTACACTTGGCAGCAGTGAAATAAGTGAAATTGGCGAAAGTGATCCTTCTGTTTTTCCTCCTTCTCTGATAATTTGAGCTTGCAAAGCAATAATCATGAAAGCAGAGCCGTAGCTGCACCGAGGTCACGTCCTTGGCTTTGAAACCATGATTCAGACCGTAATGTAGGGAGCGAGCTGAAAGCAATGACACGAGCGTAACACAGAAATGTTTTAGGAAGTTAGGACGTGTTGTTTGTACTGTATATATCATGCAAAGACATTTATTGACATTATAGTCTTTCTATAACATATTTTATCTCCAGGATCTAAACAAACTGTGAATCAATTTTGGTAGCTTTTGAACAAATCCTTCGGGAGTTTTTCAAGTGAATTGATCGATTATGCAAATTTTGAAGCATATAGAGTGGTGGACTTTTTAATTGACTGCAGTGAAGCCAAAGGTCTCTTTACATATTTTCACATACAGCAGGATTTAATGCAAATTCTACCTGCCGACTGGGACATGACCAAAGATTATGTCATCTTTAATATTAGAAATTAAGACCCTAACCCATTAGACTAGCAGGGCTTCTCCTGAGCTGGGTGTCTTTTGTTTTCACAGGCTGCATTACAAATATAACTGAGGTGTATGAGAATTAATGCAGTGGAAAGTTTAAATATTAACTTTTTTAAATTTCAAATTTATATTTAAAACCCTGTGACCCAGACACTCAGGGGAGGAGGAGGAGGAGGAGGAGGAGGAGGAGGATAAAAAGAAGCAGCAGCAGCAGTCTGGGTTTACTGTGCATGCTTTGCCCACTGTGCAGCTATATCAGCCTCACTAAACCACACAAATAATATAATAAATATTTGTGTCATGTTATGTGTGCTCTGCTAATATTTCTTCAGCGACACTGTCATTTATTGTTGGCTGTGTGTGTGTGTCGTTATATCTCTCTTCATAAATGTGTCTATAAATTGGAATTACTAGGTGCATGCTACGTTGTTAAATGTTATACTGCAAATCAAAAGAAACCTACATTTGATTTGACCTTTACATCTGTATTGTACTGAAGGGAACTGAACACATCTCATAATTCACATTTTGTGTTTTTCTCTTTTGATATAAAACCACCAGGTGTCACTACATCTCCATGAATCTGTCCTTTGGGATGTTCTCTTTCAAGTTTCACTCAGACCTTTCTCTCGCCAACAGTCTTCACGTTACATCGATAAAGAATACATTAAGCTACCAAAGGAAAGATATATTAAAATGTGATTACCACATTTTACTTCTGGCTTTAACACAAATCCAACTTCTCTTTCCTTCTTTCTTTCTTTTAACCACATCATTTTTTCCTCCCAGAAGTCTGCTTTCACACATTTAACCAGACATTACATCTATCTTCTGTGTCGTTAAAGGTTGGAGCCTTTTGTAATTTAACACTCAGGGGACCACAAAGGTTTTCATCCAAGTGTGCCGGAGGAAGAGGTTGGATAATTCCTTCAGATAGAGAAGAACCAGCGTGTGAAAATTGCTTTGTGTTTGCGTTTCCCCTGATTGTTTGTCGGTCTCATATCCCAGAACGCCATCCCAGCAGACCTCGAGCTCCCTGTTGGTAGTCCAAAGTATCTGTATATCTGTGTATATTTACATGACATGTGCTTTTTAATTAACATTTCGACAAAGCATTTTTGATTTTCACACGAGAGCAATTTATTGTAGAAAAGCATTTTTTTTGCAAGAAAAGCATTTTATTATCTTTGATTACACACCATTTAAGTTTCATCCAGTTAAGGCAAGTTTTCCTTTTTCCATGTAAAAAGTATAGAAATGTTTATACTGATGAAGGCAAAGTAAAAATGGAGTTTTATCAAAAACACCAGCGATTAGCCAGCTGTTACGCAGATTCATGCATGATTATTGTTGCATATAACCCTGCAGAGACAAACATACACGTACCATATCAGTGTTCCCTGGAATCATTTGAGTCATTTTGGTTTAATGCAAAAATTCTAAAAAAAAAGGGGCAGCCATGAGCTTGAGTATTATGTCATCATGTGGTTTATGTAGGTGATGTGTGCTTCTTTAATACTTTAAATGTTATAATAGTTTTTCCAGATTGTGTGATGTTTGTGCCAGATTTTTCAAATGGTGAGCATGTTTCTTTTTGATAAAAAAAAATAAATCTGTTTTGTATGGAAGTTTTTGGCAATTTACTCACACAAACACACGCAGGTTCATTTAACCCTTTCACCACGGCTGAACTTCTTTGTCGGAGACAAACTTTCCGTGAGGCTCTGTGGCTCCGGGCGGCAGCAGAGCCAGGTAGACCGGAGTGACAGCGCCCTCGTCTGGTGACTTGGGGGCTTTCGGGCCGGCCATGTCGGTGCGCACCCAGCCTGGACAGCAGGCGTTCAGCAAGATCTGTAAAAAAAATAATAATAAATGCAACAAAAATGCACGTTAGCAGGGAGGCTTTCACTGGAAACAAAACCACAACACTGACAAACAGATGATAATTTGTTTCTGCTGACACTGTCCAACCTCCTTGTGTTTATGATATAATTATTTTAGGCAAGGCAAAGACATACAGGCAGTTCAAAGGGCTTTACAGGATATGAATAAATAGTCCCAAATTTAAATCTGTGGCAAACAGAGAAGTCCCTGAAGTTCCTTAAAAGAACTGAGAGCTGGAGCAGACCTCATGTTTTTTGGGAGTTTGTTCCAGATATGCTGTGCATAAAAACTGAATGCTGCTTCTCCGTGTTCAGCTTTGACTCTGGGGACAGTAAGCAGACCTGTACCAGATAATCTTCTGTAACAGTTTCTGACAGTCTGTGCACTTAATGGATTCTGATGAGCAGAGAGGCATAGTGCAGTCCTGTCAGCAGTCCACTACGTTACGGTTTAGGTCACGTTAGCGTTGTGGGTAGCAGAAGGCAGTTGAAAGTAGTTAATCGCAAACCAGAGTTGTCACACATTATCCTCAGAATGATTTAGTTGTTACTGTTAAGGAGAGCTCATTAAAGGTTTTGCAGATTGAGACAAGTACGAAGAGAGAGCGTCGGCACTGTAGCAAAGCACAAAGCAGATTTTACACAATGAATCATAGAAATTTGTTACAGAATATGGAGTCCATTTAACATTATTTCTACACTTTTTAACGAGCTACTATGCTGAATAAAGTGGTTAAAAAGAAGCTGTTTGATTAAAAGTTGTTGTATTTCAGTGATTACCCCGTCATTCGGTCTCTCCTTGGACAGGCGACGAGCCTGGATCATGGACAGGGTCTAAAGACACACGCACAGACACACATATGTATAATCATAATGTGTATGTATAATCATAAAACAATATATAATGTCTCTATTAAAGGAAATATGGCGTTAGAGAAGCATTTCAATCAGAGGTTCTCAAATCTTTGGTCCCCGGTTTTGACTGATGAGGGTATGTTGTAGATCTCACCAAATTTCATTTCATTACATTTTAAGAGCTGCAAACTTGTTCTTGTTCTCCACAGAGGAGATAACTGATTAAAAACTGGGGGACAGACTGATGGGTCGTACCGTCAGTCCGGTCTTGGACGTTCCATACGCCGTTTCAGGCCAGCCATCCTGCTTGTAATCGCCCTTTTTGGCCTTGTCGACGAATCGCTGCATCAGTCCCACCAGCTCCTCCTCTGTGATGTCCTCGCTGCGGAAACGCTCCTGGAGGGCCGGGCTGCACTGGTTCAAAGTGCGGGAGCCGACGAAGCTGGAGACGTTCACCACGCGACCTAAAATAGACACAAACACACAGGTGATGTCTGAAGCTGTTAACTGCTTCCCAAACCTCTTTGTGTGTCTCAGTCTCTCTCACAGCATGTCAAACTAATCTGTCACCTTTTAGAAATGTCACAAAGGATTAAATGTGAGTTGGTTGTGTTTGTGTCAGGAGAAACGTTATCATGCTTTAGTGTCGGCTAATTGCGACCACATGTGAAAACCAAGAAAAGAAACAGATCCATTTTACGTCATTTTCTAATTAATTATAATGTGCCAGAGATCAGGAGCTACTGAAACATGAGAGACAGCAGGTACAGTTTTTAGAGACTGTTGCGATCACATATTTTACCAACAGAATTTTAGAATATCCAAAGTCCCTTTTGAGCCATTGCCAATTAAAATGAACCAAATTAAGCTTCTTTTTAAAAATTAACAAAAAAGGCAAACAAACTCTTGAAACTGGAACACCGAGTAGAACAACCGCTGGTGTATCCTGCCAGTTTTTTAAAAACTTTAAAGTAGGCTGAGCACTGAGCTGTTCATTAAGACAGCAGGGGCAGACAGTAGACTTGGTCCAGTTCTGCGTCCTTACCTCCAGCTTTGATGATCGGCAGGAAGTGAGTCAACATGTCTCTGGTGGCGAAGAAGTTTGTCTTGAGGGTCACCTCTGCCTGGACTGCAAACGGAGCGGTGTCTGCCACTGAACAGAGCAAGAGAGAGATGACATGATGTCACTGTCACCTCCTTATTGAAAGTCTCCTTCAATTCATAGTCGCAGCTCCAATTCTGTCCTTTTATGCCTTTTAGGGATGAAAAATGGCACAAATAAAAGCACTCCGGTATGTTCAAATATATTCGCAAACTCAAATATGTAATATATTTTTGAACCGCACTTATTGAGTGCAACACTGATGCTTTGCATTTAGAGTGCCTGCTGAAATGCATCAAATCAGGTGCTCTTTTTTCAGTGTTTCACCAAACGCATGCATTTGTTTTTAACCCTGTGATCAGTCTTTCCTCTCAAACACAGTTGTGGCTGCAGGTGAGAGCATTTTCACCACTCAGGCAACTAATGAGAGTTATTAAGTAGAGCTAAATCAGTTTTATTTCGTTTAATGCTTTGGTGGTATATGTTTATTTTTACTTCCGATTGCAAAAACATACAAACACTGATTTTATGTGAAAAAGGACAATTTGATTTAAATATTTGTACATTTGAGGCAATAATTAGTGAGTACAATGTGGACATTACAGATTACTTGTTGAAAATACGTATAGATTTTGTTCTCTAAGATGGAATAATTTGATGAATAAAAATGATCTCAATTTGGAGCAAAAATGGTTGGGATTGTCATTTTCGCCATAATTGTGCAACCCTACTACCAATACTACTAATACTCCTACGAATAATAATAGTAATTATCGGTCAGATTACACTACTGTATGATTTGAATGCCAATACTGGTATAAGACTACAGATTGGTGCTGCTGGTACTAATTTTTGTACCGGAATTCAATATGTCTGAGTAGTAATCACAGTATTTAACATATTCTTGTGTGTATGTCTCCAGTGTGGTATAATATATATATATATATATATATATACACACATCATTGTAATCCTACCTTTGAATGCTATGCCAGCATTATTGACAAGGATGTCCACTCCTCCATACTTCTCTTTAAAGTAAGCAGCAGCGGTGGTGATGCTGTTCAGGTCGTTGATGTCCAGCTGGTGAAACATGGCCTTCAGTCCCTCTTTAGACAGAGACTCCACTGCTTCCTCACCACGACCGCTGCAAAAAGTTTGGATTTATTTTCGCTTTGTCGTTTTTCTTATAAGAAACACATCTGCTGGCGACACCTTGAACCAATGGCCTTACAGTGGTTAGCGCTGTTTTGTTTTGCGAATCTTCAGCTTCTTTATTTTAGCTCTCCGACTGAGGCCTGAAGATTTTAAAGGCCCACAAAACACATTACTTACTCTGAGCGAGGGGGTTCTACTCTTTGTAATAACATTGTGTGTTTTCTCTGTACATAGCAAATTGATAGTGGTGTTATTTCGTACCATGTGATCTCTTAATTGTCATTTTTGTCTATACATATGGCCTGTTTTTTGTTCATGTGAATATCTGTCTGACAAAGAACTTGCAGGTGGAAACGTTGCACTGACTTGGGAGCTTTGAAACTTCAGCGTGCAGACAGCCTCTCATTTTCCAAAAAATCATAAATTCCCACAACACTACTGTAACTATCATCCCTTCAGATTTCTCTGTATTTTTTATTGTTTTTTACTAAACAGGCGTGCAGCGGCTTTTCTAAAAAAACGACTGAACTGTTTGAGAGTTTGAAAAGTGAGATTTGGTGAAACGTGAAGAGATAAAACAAATATAAGATCCTTGTCAGCGACATTTTAGATTTTAAAATGTGTTGAGGCGTTTACATGAGCCTGGTCCAGGCGTGACCAGGTGAGCTACCTACACGTCTCTGGCGGTGAGGTAAACCGCTCCTTGGAACTGCTTGCAGAGCGCTCGGACGATGGCCAGGCCGATGCCCTTGTTACTGCCCGTTACCACGGCAACCTTGGTAGACATGTCTGTCCACAAAGAGAGAGAGAGAGAGAGAGAGAGACATCAGTGTGATGAATGAACTCACATATTAAATACTCATTAACAGTAGAAAAACTTTGAATCAGTTACGTTATCAGCCGTGTAGGAGGAGATCAAAAAGAGATAACACTTGCTGAGTCATGATGACTATTTCAGAGAGTGAACTGTGAGAACTGCGCTTTAAACAGTCTATAATCTAATATAACTCGGATTAAGAAGCCAATGATTGGTGAAGTAGCATTCATAATAAAAACAGACACTTTTTACTCTGATATGAGACATTATTAATTTGTCTTGTGATAATGTGAAAATAGCTTTAAATTGTAAAATGATACAATGTATCCCAGGTTTCTGCTTAAAACCGACAATTTCATCAAAAACAAACAAAAAAGAAACAAAGTAGAAAAGTGCACAGTCATGCTATGAGCACGAGTGACTGTCACGACCTGTCGCCCTGATACAAACTAACGTTAATTACATGTAAACTGGTTTTACGAGTATTTATGCAGGATGACTGTTGCAACCAGGGTGTGAAACTAAGCTTATATAAGTCAAGTCATTACAGCAGGTAATTAATATAAGAGCTAAACTGTGTATCTCATCATATATATTGAAGAGAGGACCTTTCGCCTGGTTTCAGATCATTGTTTTTGTGTTACATAACGCTGACTGGCTGATATGTGCGTATTTCAGTTAACAGACTGACCCACTTTCAAATGCAACAGATACAAAAATTCACTTTTTCATGTTAGCAAGCTGCTAACTATCTAACGAGGAGGTGAGGTGGAGGCTTCTTACTTTAAGCTGGCGTTGTGTTGCGTCGTGGTGCGGAGCGGACCTGCGGTGGTGAAGCTGCAGAGAGGGGTGAAGCGCTGTGCGGGAAAACGGGAGCTAAACAGGGAGGAACAGTGGGGGCGTGCGGCGCAGGGTCAGTGCGCATACCCGGAAAAACAAGGTAACCACGTGTGTTTGAGCAGGAAGGAGCGGCCGTGCAGGATCAAGATTTGACGCAGATGAGGATCATTTCTAGGTATTGTATTTGGCGTTTATGTATGTACCCGTATGATGGGTATGTGTTGGTGCTTTAACAAGGGGAGACGGGGTTTAGTTGTTGGTGAGGTTTGCCCAGTGTTTAGCCTTTTAATACCACACCATAACAGTGCTTTGGCATGTTATATTATATATTTTGAGGTACTTGTACTTTACTTGAGTATTTCCCCTTTCTGCTACTTCATACTTCTACTCATTTCAGAGGCAAATATTGTACTTTTTACCCCACTACATTTATTTGATAACTTTAGTTACTTTGCAGATTCAGATCAATGATACGAAACACAATCAACAAATAAATGATGATGTAATTTTATAGATTAAGATAAAACTTTCCCTGGGGAACAATAAGCTACCCAGCAGATAAAGTAGTTGAAATTAGCTCCATCTTTACCAGCTGCAACATTAAAGTGATGAACACATGAGTGCATCAATAATTATCATCCAATAATATAATATGTATTATTCTGAAATGGGCCATTCTGCATAATGAGTACTATTACTTTTGGTACTTTAAGTATATTTTGATGTTAATACTTTTGTACTTTTTTTGAATGCTGGACTTTTACTTGTGTATTTCTACACTGTGGTATTGCTGCTTTTGCTTAAGTACAAGATCTGAGTACGTCTTCCACCTCTGATTATAACTCATTAACTACTTTAAATTGAAGAAAAGAATTTTAAGCTTCAGGTATATGCTTGTGTTTTTTAATGGTTTAGCAGAAGGGCACTGAAAGCATGCAGTTTAAATACAGGAAAGTACACTCAGTTGCCAGTTTATGAGGTACAGCTTGGTGAAACTAATGCAGTCCAGCAATAAATCATCCGTTCATGAAGGTTATAATGTTCACTTTTTGTTGAGAGGTGTTGGTTCAACTTTAGGGACATTTTGGAGGCTGCAGTTTGCGGTGCTGTTTAATTTTATCGCCTTCTACTGAGAGGTGTTTCTGTTGTTTATTCTGCCCTCGTTGATATAAATGGGTTGGACATAAAATTAGAAGCACCCGTCCGTGCGATGCACCGTAATTTTCCACAAAATACAGGTTCCAAAATAACCGTAAAAGTTTAATCAACACCTCTCCAAAACATGTCCAAACAAAACTGATCATTATAACCTTCATGCAGGTATAAGGATTTACTGCAGGGTTGTTGTATTAGAGTGCATCAGTTATAGCTAGGTTTATCTAATAAACTGGAAGAAAAGAAAAGAAAAGAAAGAAAGCATAAATCGTTCTCATGATTTTAGCTCTACAACCTCAGAAATTGTTGTAGAGAAGTTGCGAATACTGTGTGTTTGGTTTGCCAACTGGAGATCACGTAAGTTTTAGTATCAGTGAGAGAGAGGGAGACTTTTGGTCATGCTAAGGTGTATTTATTGTGTGTGCTTGTCCACAACAGGTCCAGGTGGGGTCATGAGGGGTCGCAGCCATCGGGCTGGACGAGCTGCGAGGAGGAGGAGGAGGCAGAAACAAGAAAGCGTCATCCAGTCAGGTATGAACCAGTTTACTGCTGTGTTGTTGTTGCTTTCTAAAAGTGTTTGACTGCTGTGAGCTGTTTCAGCACAGACAGGTCTCTCCTCTGGTCTCTCCCATCACCAGTTCTCTGTTTCTTCAGTCTCTCTGTGTCACCAGCTGCAGTATGTGAGGCTGATGAAGTTTCTTCACAAACGGGGATTCACCTCAACGCTGCTGCAGCCAGCCCTCTTCACTGGTACGACTCTACCTACTCAACCTCCTATGTGATATATTATATAACAGGTTTGTTCACACATACAGTATGTAGCTGTTAGATGTCTTGCTCAGAGACACTTAAGTAGCATTTGGCACCATCTGCACCAGGGTCTGCACGAGATCTACAAGGAGACACGGATTTTGTAGACGTTTGGTTTGCAATGTGATGTTTAGACGAATATTCAGTTTCTTTAGTTGTAACATCCCATGATTGACAGATACAGCAGCCAATCTGCTTCTCCAGATTCTGCACGCAGCCCGTGTATGATCTGATTGATGGATTTAAATACAAACTTTAAAGTTTGTCTTTGTTGCTTCTCGTAATCCAGACACAGGCAGAGGACTGCAAGCTCTCAAGACCATAAAGGTAAGTCTGCCAACATGCATCAGTGCAAAAATCAGACGCCTCAAGTCAACCAATCATATAATAACTCAGCTGGTCTTTTGTTTGATGGTTTTTCATTTATTCTTTTTTTTATCTCCATTCTTTCTTGTTGTTGTTGTTGTTGAGTGTTAAAATCTTTCTATTTGTCTGACTCTGTTCTTCTGTCAGCCTGGCCAGCTGGTAATTTCTCTGCCAGAGTCCTGTCTCCTCACAACCTCAACTGTCCTGGACAGCTACCTGGGACAGTATATCAAGAGGTACACACACATACACACATTCATACACAAGTGAAACAATAAAAAAAATATATATAGTATATGCAAATATCAGCGTTTCCATGGCCAGATACAGAACAAACTGTAAAATCTGATGCTACCCATTACAACAGCCCTGCAAGAACTACTACTTCTTTTAAGCTTCAGTGTATCATGGGGGTGCTGATTCAACTCTGGTAATTTTTAAAGGTGTAATTTGTGTTTTTGTCATACTGGATTGCATTATAGCAAAAGAGTAAGGTGAAACAGAGTAAGTAAAAGAGTAAAAAACATTACAAATATGCATACAGACACAAAGTGGATAGGCCAAGGGTCTAGAGGGCGGACTGGGATTGACCCAAACTGTCATTATTTTTGTCTCCCCAGCTGGAAGCCCCGTCTCTCTCCCCTGCTGGCGCTCTGTGTCTTCCTGGTGTGTGAGCGGCACCGAGGAGAGGCCTCTGATTGGTTCCCCTACATCGACGTGCTGCCCACCACTTACACCTGCCCCGCCTATTTCACAGACGACGTCATGGCTGTTCTGCCCACCAGTGTACGAAGACGGGCTCTAGAGCAGAGGGATGCCGTGCGAGAAATCCACTCCTTTAATCAAGGCTTTTTCAGGTGAGTCCGGCACACGGGACACTGAAGCGAGTTGTTCAGGTTACGTGTGAGGGTGTGTTCAGAGTAAGCAGGGCAAAGTTGACTTAAACATTGTGTAACATTACTTGCAGAAAAATGTAGTGACACACTGAATCTTTGCATTAGATGATAGTCTTCTTTGCTCTTTGAAGCTGTTTTTTTGCAACATTTATTCGTTTATTTCAAAATGCAAGTATAAATCTGGTGCTTGAAATGCATCTCAATACATGTAATTCTTCAAGAGACGTAAATAAAAGAAGTGAGCTGTAATTGATTTATTCTTGATCCAGATCCCTGCAGCCGGTCCTGAGTCAGCCTGCTGCGGAGGTGTTGACATATGAAGCATTGAGGTACACACACATACACACACACATTTAAAAGTAATATTAATCTTGACAGGTGTGCAAAGTTTTTCCAGTTTAACATTTTAGCTAAATACATTTTCAAGACAGCAGGACTTTTATTTTATAGGATTCATTTTGGTGTACTCACTACAATGGTTTATGGCAATGAAAATGTTTTGAGACTTAAATTTGTAGGACTATTTGTTTGTTACCCTCCTCCTCCAGGTGGGCGTGGTGTAGTGTCAACACACGCTCTGTCTTCATGACCCACCCATCCAACAACTTCCTGTCTGGACAGGACTTTTATGCTTTAGCCCCCTTTCTGGACCTGCTCAACCACCGCCCTGACGTGCAGGTAAACTTCAAACTGTAGTAAACACATAAACACAAAACAATATGTAAAATAACTCAGTAGATACTGTAGATGTGTATTACTGAGTGTGTATTTTCTTCATATACAGAATATATGACCTATTCTGCTTCTCGAGTTGAGTTTTAACTGACTGGACAGTTGGAAAGATCAAGAGTTTCCACAGATCTCATCAAAAATGTTTTTTCCAGGTAAAAGCAAGTTTCAATGAGGTGACAAGATGTTATGAAATCAGGAGCGTTTCTGGGACACCTTGCTACCAGCAGGCCTTCATTAACTACGGTTCCCATGATAACCAGCGCCTGATGCTAGAGTACGGATTTGTCGCCTCCTGCAACCCCCACAGCGTGGTCTACGTGGATACAGGTGAACCACAGTAGGAAATAGAAAGATTCTCATCATCTTTGCGTGTGAAGCAGCTCACAACACAGATTAATGTCGGTTGTCTCTGTAGCAAAATAGTTTTTAAGGATATTGTTGTTGTTTTCTCAGTTTGTTGTTGTCTTAAAGCAGTTCAGGCTGTATGAAAAGTTAGTGAAACTGTAAAACCAGCCAATCATGGTCTTGAAAATTAAGCATAGTATGAAAAACTAATGAAATTGGGAAAAAAAACAATCGTATACTTGCTGAATAACAAGTGTGCATATATACATGTATTTGAATCAACATGAAAAGTATAATTTCAACATAACAATAAGGTGTTGTTCGTAATATTTTAAAATGCATACCTTATTTTGTATTACAAAGACTGTAACTTAAAACTGCGTAGCTTGTGATTTGAAGTTTGTTTCCCTGTGGTCCCTCAGATCTCCTCTGTGACGTTTTAAGAGGTGACAGGAGTTTGGATCAGAAGATGAAGTTTCTCAGAGAGAACAATTTCCTTAAGTAAGACTGTCATTGTTTGTCTGTAAACCGTGGTAATAGTTCTACTAGAAACTATTATTGTTGTTATAATTATTATTATAGTGTTATAGTTTAACCAGGAGGGATGTTAAAGGAACCGTCCTCCATTTTTGGAAGTACATGTTGTCTGTCTTGTCCAGAGTTGTAGCAGTTTCCTCCTGTATCCAGTCTTGATGCTAAGATGGACTAATTAACACGTCCAGAGATATCTCTGCACTGCACACTGAGATTAATTAAGATTAAAAGAAGTCTAAAATTTGATGGATCCTTCCCACTCCTCTTTCTTTCTCCCTGTCAGTAATCTCACTGTGTCCAGTGAAGGACCCAGTTGGAGGCTGATGACGGCTCTCAGACTGTTGTCTCTGCCACAGACACTGTAGTAAGACTACACACGCGCATATTCATTTGTGTGTATCTGTCAGTTCGTCAGTATTGACAGCGTCTATGGATATAAATGATTTATTCGATGTGTGTGTTTATTTTCAGTCACCAGTGGAAGGCAGTGTTGCTCGGCCAGGTGGTGTGTGAAGAGAGAGAGGAGTGGAGCGTCCAGACAGCTAAG
Organism: Oplegnathus fasciatus; assembly: GCA_003416845.1. Taxonomy (NCBI): domain Eukaryota; kingdom Metazoa; phylum Chordata; class Actinopteri; order Centrarchiformes; family Oplegnathidae; genus Oplegnathus; species Oplegnathus fasciatus. The sequence continues at coordinate 303,620 of NTHP01000292.1, read as the reverse complement.
ACTCTCTGTCAGCGACTGCTACAGGACACACACAGAGCTCTGGATAAGGTGTGTGTACATGCGCACACACACACACTTCACCAAGTATTTCAGTGATGCAACACATGACCTGATTTTTTTTTTTTTTTTACGTGCTGTGTGTATTTAGATCTCCCACCTCCGGTGTGACCAGTCAGCCAGGGAGCAGCTAGATGTGGTCGAGGCACTGCGACAGGAGGAGAGATGCATCCTGGGAAGTTGTCTTGAGGCACTGGAAGGCACGCTGAGACAACCGGACGAACTGTTGTCATGCCAACCCGATGTTGACACTGTTAGCTGACATCTGGCCTGCCACTCGCTACAAGAAGCTGAACTGGTGATGCTGGACAGTCTCCATGTTCCTGTTCTGCTTGTTGACACAGGCAGCAGGACTGCCTTGACGCCCTGTCACCACAGGATCACAGGGTTGATTCCAGGTATGCTGACAGAGCGTCTGCCCTGTTA
>NTHP01000292.1:259597-303122 GCA_003416845.1 Oplegnathus fasciatus | reverse complement strand
GCAATATGACAATTCACAGGCGAGCAGCAGCCTGGCTGTTCACACCAGAAGTGCATTTCTCCGCGCTGGTCAAGCGATTCTGCCCCTCTGCTCTTTTGTAATCACATGGAGAGGTGATCTTTAAGTAATAACCTCNNTGAATTTATAACATAAAGCCTTTCATGTGTTCCTGGATAACACTGTACATGTATGTCCACTTCTGGAGCGCCTGTAGTAGCTAATGAGTTTTTATCGTGGTAAATGAATGGCCACAGTATGGACAAAGTGTTTGTTCCCAGTGCTGTGTAGTTAGGTCTGTAGCTTCAATGATATACAGTTGACATATTACAACCACAACAATGTGTTTGTTTATTCAGTTTATCCAGTTATTAGTGTGTTTTCTGGCCAGATTCGCTCGTGGCGAGCGGAGAAAATAGAACAGACTCCGAAACCATCGCTGCAAATCGCGAGCCGACCGCGGAGCTCCGTGCTGCGGCGCTCCCTGTGTGAACAGCCCAACTGGTTAACATGGGCGCCGAAAGGAAGCGGGCAGTGATTCGGGGTGCTTCGGGGCGCTTCCCCCTCCGGTGTGTCCCCGGCGTAAGACTCAAAGATACAGTGCACTAAAATGACTGTAAGCAAACTGTTCTTGTATCCTTCTGGACTCATGTCAGACAGATTTGTGAGGAAACAGAGCAGAGAGGAAAACAACACATGTCAACAACACAAATCAGTCATGTTGTCTTATTTATTTTCTGATTAAAAGCTACAGTGCAGCTCCTGATCATTTCCATTCAGGAGTTTGAGGTTCAAGTAATCACAAAGTTCACGGCAACATTTCAACAACACGTTTTATGACAGCCACATAAATTGCAGCTCCTGTTCAGACTTTCATTTGGCTTATAAGCAAAACATAAAACTTTGCTGTATTTACACTGAAAGGGACTTCTTCAAAAAATCATGAGAATTGCAGTCATCTTTTTTGATAAAATGTGTATTTATTGAGTCAAATGAGGCTTTCGGACTCTCAAAGAAACATAAAATAACAAACAATCACCAGACAGGCTTTAATTTGGGTTTTAGACACGCAGCATGAAAGCCACATGAAATCATACATATTCAGAAGTTAGATATAAAAACTGTGTCTGAATGTTGTCAATGGTGTCTGTATTTGAAGGAAACACAGTGGTTCTTTGGTTAGAAGTGTTTCCTCAGAAGAAAATTGATTCTTCCTGCAGTTTAAGGTCAAGCAGGTCAAGTGAGCTGGACACTCTAACCACAGGTGTTAATATCAGTGTGTTTTTCTCAGGCAGACATCATGAAGTTTCTGGGTTAACACTGTGTTCCACGTGCTGCATGCTGCGATCGCTTTCAGGCCCCTAAAAACTATTAACAAGTAAAAACAACCACTGTTTGTAATTGTTCACTTGCCGTATTGGCTTTTAATGTCTGAGTGTTTTGGTCAGAGTTGAACAACCGCCTTTTTCTTCTGGTGACGCTGGACAGTCTCCATGGCGACTGTGGCCTCATAGAGAGGGACCGCTTCCTCAGGCTGAGGTCTGGAGAGTCAGATTGAAACCAGACAGACAGACCAACAGATTACATTTCATTAAGTTATACGTGCGGTTTTGGTGGAGATAATATGACTGTGACAAGTAAAAAATTTGCAACTTCGCAATTTAGTGGCAGAAAGAGGTCACGCAGAAAAATTAAAATGGCCTCAAGTCGTGTCACGTGTGTCATGCATTTATAATTATACCGATGAGAAAGATACCCACTTTGTGACTTAGCGTAACCTGTGTACAAGGGCATATATATGCCAAGAAATACAGAATTTAAATTTATATTTCATGTTTTGAAAGGTTTTGATACTGAATTTAATCAAATTTAATTTTCTGTACAGCTCATCCCTGTAAATTGTCACTAGGCAAACTGAATTTGTACTCAGTATTACGAATTTGTCAAGAAACAGGAAATCTTACCCACTGGAGCTTTAATGTGACTGACCCCTACAACCCCACTGAGTGTTTGAGTTACCTGAGTACTCCAGCTGACATCTTCTCCACAATGTCCTTCAGAATATCTGACACGAGGCCGTTAAGGAGGCAGCGTACGTGCCTGATCATGTACATATGTTTTAGATTACACACTGTAAGTACAGGATACGGAGGTACCGTCCTTGCTGAGCTGATGAAACCGTCCAGACTTCGTGGTTGAGGAAAGTCACAGAGGCTGATTTTAAGTACAGTAATCTGCAATCTGGAGGATCCAACTGTATAAATACAAACACACAGAACGGTGATAAAACTGCCGTTAAAGACTTGCAGACTGACCAGGTATACCTTCACTTTCAACTTTTAAATTGAGCTGTTCAAAATTATGATAATACTTATTTGTTTAATAAAATACTTATTTTTTAGTCTATTAGGAATTTAAGCTGTAATATGACGCTGACTCGCCTGCAGGTTTTTGTGGGATGTGACCCAGTGCCCCCCCACTCCCAGGACACTGATGATGTCATGTTTGTGTGGGAGGAGCCTCGTCTCCTCTGACGACTCCTCTTGCAGACGCACTGCACACACAGTGGCGCACAAACACACAGCGAAATGTTCAGGTGTCACGATGTTAAATTGAAGGTTGTGCAGTTGAAATCTTAAAGAATGTGCGCTGATCTACGGTACCACTCAGAGAGACCTGAGGGCACGCCGACAGATCTGACTTTACAATCGGACACACGTTCATCAGTGTTAACAGTGTGAATCAGAAAAATGTGCTTACCTCCAGAGTCTATGACTATATCCACTCCCAGTCCTCCTGTCTCCTCCAAAACCACTGGCAGCAGGTCTGATGTGCTGTTATACACTGGAATAACCTTGGCTTTACACACAAAGACAAATCTGGTTAATAATACGTTTAAAAATCGAAAAATCTGCTGACAATACCAGCCTCAATGCCAGTTTGCAATTCTTCTCCTATCTGCACAAAATATCTAATTGGAAGGTCATTCAAGTTGCAGTGGCTGCAATTTTGATATTATCCACATGGTGGCAACAGATTATAGACCAAGATTTTTTTACTTTTTAAATTCAATCTCCCTTTTACAGCATTTACTTAACGAGGCCTTATCTTGGAACTACATGACTCAATTTGATGTTGACTCTGTGACTAAATGTGTAAAAAGTTATGACAAAAACAATACATCTGATATGCTAACTGCTGCTGTACACTAATCATCCTGGCTTCAGACAGACGAATGATACACAAAGCGATAAACCCTCAGCTCATACTGATTGGTCAAACAGCTGTTTACTGCAGGAATGAGAAGACCAGCAAGGAAGCAAGTATGTAAGTCAGTTAGAAAGACAGAGAGAAAAGATCTCACCTACTAAAGGGTCCTGTACACCTGAGGAAAATATGAAAGGGAGGAGAGAAAAGAAGAAGAAGACGGGAAAAAGAAGCAAAGAAAAGAAAAAAGGGTGAAAGAGGAGCAAAAGAGCATGAAATGATCGGAAAATAATTGACGTGATTTTGTAGAAAATGCATTTGAAAACATTTTACAGGCACTCCATGAGGATTGGGTTTAAAACTTTACATTACTGTACAGACACTTGAGGATTTAAAAGAGGCTTTTCAAAGTTGTCCCGTACGTACCGACGCTGGGCCGAAGCTGCTCCAGGAATGTGTCTTGTTGTGGCGAGTGTGACGTTGTCAGAACCTTCACTCCGTGGTAACAAGCCAACTGGATGCACATAAGGCCAAAAGACTGAGGTGGGAGAGGAGATGGGAACGTTACACTTGCATGCACACTGAGATTTACTAGAATTCAGACAAGGCTGAAACATTTTATGTCTTCATTAGATAGTTTTAAAAGTAGGAAACATAGAGAGACAAACACATAATGCAACAAAGGTCCCCTGACGGGCTAAAACCATCCTGGATGAATGTTGGGGTTACATAGTGAGTGTGTTTCTCCGCTGTGTCACCCAGACAGGCAATTCTTTGGTATTTTTACATACGCTGGCTCCGTCCGTGACCAGGAGTGTGTGTCCGGCCGCCATGCGAGCATGTGTGTGTAGAGCAGTGTAAGCACGGAGGCCGTCTCGCAGCGCTCCCGCAACACACACCGAGCTGAGCTTCTCCGGCTTCTGAACTGGAGAACAGAAACAGAAACACACGTTTATTGGATCAGTTTTATAGATTTCATTATGCCTTGATGACCTCACGATTTCTAGCTTTGAGGGAGCTGATTGATATCTGTATAAAATCAGAGTAATGTGGTAAAAATTCAGTTTCAAGGGATGAACTCCTCTTCATAAACCTACGGGGACAGCATTTTCTCTCTTGTGCAAGGCTTCAAAATGAAGTCAGACAGAAACTACAGGTGAAAGATGAGGGCAGCCCGTGCACTTAAGGTGCTTTTACTCTATTCTGCTTCTTTCAAACTGCTGGCACCTCTTTATTTTAGTTTTTGAAGGATGTGAGGTGCAGATGAAAGGGTGACAGAACGGTCACTTCAGAAAACCTCCGGGCCTGCTGTCTTTTAGGGCCGAGGGGAGCAGCTGAGAACAGTTTGACCTTTTAGATGACGGGATGTGACCTGGCTGCCTTTTATGTCAGCTGACTTATCACACGGACAATAAAGCAGGATTTAGTAAAGACGAGGAATCAAGATGAAAATGGAAAAAGTGATGACTTTCATTAGAAAACAATAATACGTGTTGGTCGACTGTGTTGTGAGGATTTGTGTTTGATGATAATGGAGTGTGTATTATACTGCGTTTGTGTGTGTGTGTGTACAGTGTGCTACCTAAATAGTGTTCATCTATGTCAATGACATCACAGAGTCCAGAGCAGGGAGAGTCCAGAGGCAGAATACCTGGAAAGGGAAGGTTGATGAGTCTTTTTTAAGATATAGGCTACAGTATAATATGTTATGAGTGCGATTACACATATGTTACAATATTAAGCATTCAAAATGACATGTTTAAAAGTTAAACTCTAGGCTAAACTTAGTCCTATTTTATTGAGTCAAGAAGGTTTTTTTGTTTTACTAGAATAAGATCTATCAGTGTCACAGATTTTGGTCAAATTTAACTTATTAATTTAGACAAGAGAGCTGTCTGAGTTGTTTTCACAATACAATAATATAAAGAGGCAATAAATGATAACACTGAAAGATCACCAAGCTCCATTTATTGTAAATGATCAGTTATCAGATATTAGCCCTAACCCTAAACAACAACCCTAAACCCAAAAATTTAACACCACATGCTCTATCTTTCACAAACACCTCCCAGATCAGATAAATAAAAATGTCCTACCTACAACCTCATCCTCCGGCTGGAAGAAAGAGACCTTGTCGCCCACTGTAGGAAAAAAAACAAACAAACCAGTTAAACTGGTGCTGACAAATGTCTATGAAGGCACTCACTACTAATCGCATGTTTTCCCTTTGAACAGTCACGTAGCACCAGTGAACACTGTGTCTGTGTGTTTACAACCTTGCAGGACGACCCCGGCCACCTCTCTGCCAACAGGAATCAAATCTCTCTGGATCCCCACGTCACCGAGCAACTGGAGCACAGGACAGACGAGCAGAGAGCGGAGTCGTCAGTGATCACGACAGTCATACACAGAGTGATGTATTTATCACACTCATTTCAGTTTCACTTAGTGACCTGTGCTGGCATGAACAATTCTGACTTAAGTGTATGGACACACACAGTACTACAAAAGATGACAGGCAAGGCAAGGCAAGGCACATTTCAGCAACAAGGCAATTCAAAGTGCTTCACACAAGACACCAAAGGCACTGAGACGAAGTGCAAAAGAAACACAAAAAGGACACTCAGATACAATTAAAATCAGTCATTAGAATAGAAAATAAAAACAAGCTAAAATAGAATAAGACTGGTATAAAATATGAGAATAAAAGTTGCAGTGCAGTGTAAGAAATTAATAATTTGATTTAATAAAAGGCAGCGGCAAACAGAAGTCTTCAGCCCTGATTTAAAAGAACTGAGAGTTGCAGCAGGCAGTTTTCTGGGAGTTTGTTCCAGATATATGATGCATAAAAACTGAACGCTGCTTCTCCATGTTTAGTTTTGTTTGATACCTGATCAAATATGAAAATTTTCAAATGTATTTCAACCAGTAAAACATTTAATAATGCACTTAAAAGTTCCATCTGGATCATCTACTTTTACATGAACCAAGTCCTCCATAAACTATACCTGTAATTGCACTGGTTAATCAGGAGTTAGTTAGCAGTTAATTAGGAGTTAATTAGGCTTTTACCCTTTTATTTTGTATTTAACTATTTATTGCTGGTTTGACNTAATCATATTTATTTCAGCATCCTTTGCACTATATTCTTACTGTCTACACTTGCTATTGTTGTTTTGTTTTGTTTCTGTTATACAGTGTATATATATATATATATATATATATATATATTTATATATATATATATATATATTTATACCTGTACATAGTAGTTTAATGTTTATGTTTACCTTGTCAAGCTTGTTGTCCTTGTTTTAAGATGTATAGTTTTATATGTATGTAAGTCTATTTCCGTGTATGTACACTGAGAGCAAAGAAAAACCGGAGTCAAATTCCTTGAATGTGTCCACATACCTGGCCAGTAAAGCTGATTCTGATTCCGATTCTGATTCTGATTATTCTGAATTCAGCTTTGTATGATTTTGTGCTTAAAAAAAATGTAATCTCTTTTGTACTCATATTTGCAAAATGTAATATATTCATTATCCTGCGTACAGAGTGCACATCTAAGAGAATGTATATACTTCAGCGTATGAAGTGATTGATTGATAGGTGACTCTTCAATGTAAGCAACAAAAGGAAGTGACCATATTTTGTCTTGGATCGCAGCTCTCTCTTCTACTGTCTGTTTATTTTCTAATCAGGTAACAGTCCTGCTCACATCAACGTTGACGTCATCTTTGATTTAAGTACCTTGAGGTCCAGTGGGCTGAGTCCACATGCCTTCACCTGAACTCTGACCAGTTGGCTGCCTAAAACCTCTGGAAGACTCTGGAGAGACACAGACACAGAGAAACAGCGATTTAAACCATTATGTGTTGTAACCAGGGAGACTCAGACAGGTTAACATCAGCTGCACAGACAGAAGTCTCTTTAAGAAGACAAATAGAGTAGTTTTAATAGAGAGACAGACACACAAAGACAGATTGTAAGATGCTGGACAAATCCCATCTCTGCTACATCCAGCAGGGTGGTGTCTGCAGGTGGAGCCATAGTTTCACACAAATTCCTTTGCTCTTCCTGCTCTGATGCTGTGAAATGCGGCTGATATAACAAACAGGCTACAGTCAGCCAGTAAGAGCATCCACCTGCCCAGTGAGACCCTGAGAGACAAAACACACACTCACCGTTTCCTGGATAACAAACTTGGGCTCAGCATCACTCCCAGCAGCTCTGCAGAATAAACCTTTCATGCTGTTTTATCTTTAGTTTAAGCAGAGAGGCAGCGACAAGATCCCAAAATACTAAAACCTGCTTGATAATAATGTTATTCAAACATTAGTTAGAAGAAAAGACTCTGCTGCTGTCCAGGTGCTGCTAAACTGACTAGCTTGAGTCAGCTGACCTTTTCTTCTTCGTTGTTTACATTTTTTGCTTGTGGGGTGAAAATATTTACCGCCCTCTATTGGATGGTTTGTGTTACCACATTTTAAAGGTACAACAACTCGTGAAGTGAGGGGAGTCAAGTGTATTTATATATATATTTATGTACATACACATATTTATTAACATTTCTTTCTCTCACTCATCAGCTCAGCTTTGTATGCAGCTGTTATATTTGTAAACAATCAATCATGTGTCACTCACAGTCTTATAGTAGATGTATATTTCAAAGCTTTCCTTCTGTTTGCCTTATTATTACAAGCGCAGTCACTCATATGTTCATGTGATTATATTTCTATTTGTATATATTTTTATTTATATTTTATTTTATATTTTGATATTTTATGTTAGTGTGTTTTATTATTATTATTATTATTTTATATACTATATTCTATTCTCATATTTTTATTTTATATTTTGTGTCTTAAGGTCTTCTTTTATACATACGTTCCTTATACATGTTTTGAGCATTGTTGGAGGGAGCCTGAGATTTAAGAATTTCATTGCCAACGACTGTTTCCGTGTAACTGTTGTGCACATGACAATAAAGGTCTTGAATCTTGAATGAGGCACGAACATTTTCTATCTGTGAATTTACTGATTTAGACTATATGTTTGCACAGTTGCATATTTGCACTCTGCCTCTATTCACATTCTTTGACTTCTTGCTTGCCTGTGGCAGCCCTAAGACGATTTCAAGTTCAAAATTCAAATTTCTCAGTTTTAAAGTCTTAAATTGATTTTTTAAATATATTTTTTAAGTATCTTTTGATTTATATGTGTTGGCTTATTCAGTCAGCCACATGTCTGCTGTTTTATGTGACTAAAAAGTATAAATAACTGTGTTTATTGTTTTTATTTATTTATTTTATTTATTTATTGTAATTTAAAAATATTTGTATGTATGTTCTGTGTGTACAGCTTGAAGGGGATTTGGCTTGTGCACGTTTAGACTGGTGCCCTCAGTCCTGATCCTCATACATTTGATATCAGTTATTCCCAGAATATGAACTGGGAATTTTATCATGTTCTTTCCCTTGTTAAATTGGCCTTTTTTCTTCTTCAGGGGGCAAACAGCACATAGGATAAACCTCTGGTGACTTTATTGTATTTAGCTTAATCAAAGTTTTACCATGCACATTATTATTGTTTACATATTTGTTGTTTTTGGATATATTTTCATTAAAATAAATAAAATAAACAGGAACGGGCATGAGCGCAACTGCTGCTTCACTTCATCGCGTCCCTGTGATACAAGCAAGCAAACGGCTTTCCGTTCTCGCGAGATTCCGTGGGTGTTTCTTATAGCTGCTGTGACATCTCGCGATACGTCAGTGGCGTTACCCCATTTTCCAGCTGTCCGTCAGTCGGTCGGGATTTCAGAACCACAGGAGGATCGCCGGAAAGGGCTTTGGTGATAAAACAGCTCATTTTGGGAGAGGATACCACATTATATGGTTACATAAATACACAACGAGCTACTTTACCCAGTATTTCACGATGGAAACTGAACTATGAGGTAAGGGCAGAGTGTAGTATGTGTGGTGTGGAAGAATGTCCCTGAGCGGGCTGACGTTAGCTTCTCACTGGTTAGCCTGCTTGCTAGCTGCATTGATATATACGTTGGCGCGGCTAGTTGTTCGTTTTTACCCGGTGTAGCTCCCCAATGTCAGCCTCTAGCTGTGATATTAACCCGTCTAGGAGGTGTCTAACACTGGGCTGTGCAACAACACCAGGGCGGCATGAAATTGGGAGGCGATGCAGTCCAGCGGCTACTAACAGTTAGCCAGTATGCTAATGTTAAATCACTGCATCTGCCCTGCCAGCCTGTGACCTAACGTTAACATTGACTGGTGTTGCTTGTGGTTACCCTCAGCCTCGCTAGTAGCCGGGTCGGTAGAGACAAAGATGATGAGTCAGTAAGGTTGGTGACAGTGCTGGGGGCAGACTTTCAGGGTGGAGGTTCTCTCAGTTAGCCCTTTGCTAGCATTAAACCTGATGTTAGTCACAGCTGCCCATCCTGCTAATAGCTGTCCAGTCAAAACAACCCTCTGAGCAGCTTATTACCTGTTTGAAACCTAAAAAAAGAAAAATACTGTAGGGTTGTCGCAGCTTCTCACAGGCGAGCCCTGTGAAATGATGCAGGAAGTGAGGGTGGATTGACAAACAGACCTTTCCTGTTGCTGTAAGCGCTCTTTTCCAGAGAAGTGAGCGCACTCATCCCGCATTATTAGAGGATGTGTGAAGTTCAGCGTTTTGATTGACCGCTTTTACCAAGCCCCATCCAGTGAGGACTGGTTCCCATGGTAACGTGGATGCTGACAGGTCCTCCTAAAGGTGGGAGGATTGCAGACGAAAGCACGTCACGTCTCGCGCATATGGTGCTGTTGATTGAAATACTGGATTATGCTTTGATCCAGCACCAGTATTGATTTATGTATGTTTTCTTTTTGAAAACTCCCAAGAAATTGGTTCCAAAGTGCAAAGACACATTTGCGTGCTATGTCTGACATAGCACAAGTAATAGCAGCTGTTTTGGCAAAATGCAGTGTTCATTTTTTGCAAAGGGATTATCTAGATCAGAGCTGAAACAATTCATTGATTAATCAATTAGTTGATGGCTGGAATTGATTAATAATCACAGCTGTTAAATCAAGCAAAAATGACAGCTATTCTGCGATTAAAGAATCTCAGTTGTGAATATTTACGGCTTTCTGTGTTTTATATAAACTAGTGCAGTGCTCGATCAAAACGTGCTCGATCCGATTGCTTGGCCTGTATGCAGCTTTCTCAAGAACCGCTCATCCAAACGACTTCACACTCGACACTGCACTTCCTTGGGTCCTCAGCAATACGCACGCCAAGCGTGAAGTCGATCGGATGAACGGTTGTCGAGATAATCGAAGGACAGACAGACAGACAGAGATTCCTTGCATTTGTAGGTAGATTTTAAACAGAATATCTTTGGGTTTTGGGACTGTGTCAAAAGTCACTGCACTGCCTCTGTAATAACTTAATTAAAGAGACAGAATTATTTATAACAGGTATGTGTTGGGTGTATTACTGTTGTTTCAGATATATGCAGGAGTAGGACAGTATGTTTCACCTGTGATTTGAACCTGGTCTTCTCTTTGTGCTTTTGTTGCTATACAAAGCTACCTGAACCATATGAAGGGTTCTCCATCTGAATGTTACTTCTGATATGTTGTGAGCCAACTTTGCTTAAATTTGCCCACTCTAAAACCTTCGCAGCTTCGGTGTGTGTGTGACAAATCCTATACATCCAAATTTATTCATATAGTTCACTTAGAGGTACACATTTGGCAATGTTTGTACATTTCATGCTGAGAGGAAAGCACAACAATTTAATTAACGAAGCTTTTAGTTTATGTTATCAACAATATTTTAAGAGATCATGCTTTGCTGAGAAATCTACATTACCAATATAATCCTCCACAGTTCTTTTAAAAAGTTCAAAGGTTTACCTGTGAGCACTAAACTTTGTTGAGTTCAACAAGTCCATCAGGGTTCAGGAGGGTGTCTTTGTGTTCTCGCTTCAAGCGACCTGTAAATCAGAACCACATAATATGAATTGTTCCAACATATCCCAGGACTGCATTCAACATTCACCATGACCTTAAAGCCCCCACACAGCCATGCTCACGGGTTTTTTTACTTATTTTGCCTCAACAAAGCAGCTCTCAGTTAACCTGTTTGTTCACATCAGTCCAAATGTAGAGGCGGTGCTGTATTCTTACATAATACAATTAATCATCATTTTATTTTGCGTTGTGTTGACTGTTAAAGGAAGTTTTCTTTTCCCCACGAGAGTGAGTGGTCAGCCGCACTAACAACAGTGTTTTGGGATAACGAAGTGGTCGGGACTGTTTAGTTTGAGAGCCTTTTATTTTGATACTTATGTCACGAATGGACAATTTTACTGCTGCAGACCTGTTCAAGGTTAAACAAGAAGTCACATGGTGAAGGTTCCTTGTGGTATGAGCAAGAAAATGACTTCATGGCCCTGAAGTGTCCCCGTGCTGTGCTTCATTTGGGCTTGATACCATCCAAAGCATTTTGGTCTATCTTTCATTGTGATAGTCTGACATTAGCTAGCTGTGGAGGCTACGGGAGGGATGGGAGGAGGAGGGGGCCTGAGGGAAGGATGGATGTAGTGATACAGAAGGAGCTGATGGAGCGACTGCAGTAGTAATCCTGTGTGTGCGCACGCTGGGTAGGTGAGTGGGTGGGTGTCCCGTCACCTTTCAGGCCTCACCACTTGACATCAGTGTGATAAGAATGTGTTTCGAGAGAGCGAGACAAGGAGCTTAGGGTCCGTGTCAGAGGGTGTGTTAAGAGCCAGTTTCTTTAGTGTGTGAGTGAGAAAGACTGTGTGTGTTCGAGGCAGAGGGTGTGTGTTAAATGTAAATGCGTGTGTGTGTGTGTGTGTGTGGGTGTATGTAGAGTGTGTGAGAATGCTGATGTGAAGTGGCGCTAGTTATTAATACCGACACCATCATTGTTTAACCGTCCACACAATATGCAGCCAACAAATAAAATAAATGTCCTTAAAATTAAGGTCGAATTTAATTATCAGTTAAAGCTTTGATTATTTTTTCCAATTAATCCACTGATGATTTAATCTAATAAATGATAATGAAGAACGCCCCTCAGGATTTACCACAGTCACAAGTGAAATTTTTAACATCTAGTTTAATTTACAGTGATATTAAATTGTGGGAACCAAGCAAATCTTCACATTTCACTTTCTAAACCAGTTAGTAATTAATTTTCTGTCAATCAGCTAATTGATTAATTGACTCATCATTTCTGCTCAACTTGAAACAAACAATGGGGGGAACAGGTGACTGAGCATTGAGGGTTTTAGTCAGCACAGTCGGTTAACTAAATGAACAGTTATTTTGTGATGCGTCTGGACCCATTTCGATGTTTGGTGTTGCCTTTTTTCTTATTCCTGTCGCTAAATTAACACAGTTGACTTGATGTCATGTTGATATTTACAGTAAGGGCACAGTGGACGTGGCTGATGGCAGAAGAGGCAGAAATATTTTTCTCCTCTCCTCGTCTGTGAGAGGCAGTGGATGAAGATTTTGAAGCAACCAAGAGAAATCAGACATTGCGGATTTATACGAATTATAATTTTCTCCCAGGCGCTCATATTTACTTCAGCCTTTAAATTTTTATCTCGTAACACTTTGAGAAATTATGCCTCACCTCCTGAGAAATATCTCTGATTTGATTCAGTTTTGACCCGGCGTGATGTGAATTGATTAGGTACAGGATGAATCTCAGTGCATTTTGATACATCTTTTTGATTTCCCTGCTTTTTCTTACTGTATATAAACCTGATGAAAAGATCAGGCAAATTTGCTGCTGTTACTGTTTATGAATTATAGAGTTTTAGTGCTGCTGTTTGCCCCAGATGTCTCTATAACTGCTTGAGGGTTATCTGTTTGGTATCAACAAGTTGTTTTTCCTTCAACTCCAGCTGAAAGTGTGCAATGGGTTTTTGTATGTTAGTTGTATAGCTGAAATATTTCATCTTTGCATTACACAGCATGTATACTGTATGGTCAGCTCCCTTTCCCCCTCTACGTCAATAAAAAATGTTATTTATAAAACAGGGTTTTTGCAGATTAAGGAGTTTTGTGTATTGATGCTGAATCTATCGAGAGACACTGGATGTAAGAATATTGGAGTGTATTTTCGTCACGTATCCAGCACTGTGACACCCGATGGACGGAGTATACGTCGATGTGTCCCAAATTAATACATGGAAGAAGGGAAAGGGGAATGTTGGAGGGGGTCAGCAGGAAAATGAGGGGGAGGAACAAAGAGAGAAAAGAGTCTGAACCCTAATCTGTATCATGTTCTGAAGCTGCCTTTAGAGAGAGAGAGAGAGTGTGTGTGTGTGTGTGTGTGAGGGGCTTAAACTGGCATCTGCCACAAGCCCTGATAACAGACCAACACTCCAGTTACATCCCAATGCTCTAATTATACAGACTAATCCCACAAATACAATACATGTACACAGAGAGAACAGTAAACAGCACACGCTGATGACAAAGGAAAATGATGCACGGCGGCTGCAGCAAACAAGCAGTTGAATTTGCGTTGAAGTCTAAATTAAGTTTGCTGCTGGATTTATAATTTGAGCCAACTTTTATCTGATCAAAGACTGATGAATTAGTAACGTTTGTACGAATGTTTGACTGATAAATGCAAAAGACATCTTGATGAACGTGGGGAGCGACCTGGTGAATTCTGTCAGTAACAAAGGGTGCGATCATTCGTTTGCTTTGGTCTGAGGTATCGTGGTAAACTGACGCCCGACGCACTTTGATTCACAAGCAGCTTATTTGCTGGACAGAGTTTTGGCGACCTCACATCTTGCTAGATTTTGGCAGCATGAGAAGTAAAAGTAAGTCCAATTCGTGTAACTTCACCTAAAGACAACACTCTGCTGCAATTCACCTCCTCTGTGTTCATTCTGGTCAAGAATACATGAAGAAATAGCTGAATATGAGGCTTACAGTGCCATAAACGCTTGTATTTTTCTGTTGTCGGTTCAAATCGTGCCTTTGTGCTTTTTCAGTTACGGTGTGGTTGGTGCTTGTGGAGTTTTTTAGTATCTCATCTGAGAAAGTAAGAGAAACAAAAGGAGGAAATGCTTCAGAATGTGATAAAATAATACAAAAAAAAAAACGTTTAATGTAGTTGACCGGCAGTTTGCTCACTCCTGTCCCTATTTTGGAGCAGGTGAAAAGTCTACTGTAGTTGCTCAACTGCTTCAGTGTTTTCTCAGTTGCAGCCGTGAAAGTGTGTGTCTGTGTGTGTGTGTTTGTGTAGGGTGGGCTTTGTTCGCCTGACCTAGTTAAGCTGGTAACTTTGTCCTCCCGCTCTGATGATAATGGGACACACATACACACACTACACCCTTCAATAGGCCAAGGACAATCTTCTACTGAAAAAATAGCCTCACCGAAAATGTCCACAGCAGTGAGTGACTGTTTCTGGAAAGAGACGTGGAGTGTTTTTTAAGGTTTGAGCACTTTGGGCTAAAGTCTATCCACCTGCATTATGTTTTGATGGTGACAAAAGTCTCAGAAGTGAAATATCTTCATCAAATAAAACCAATACTGCATGGCAGGATACCACAAACCGTGTGTTTTGTGTATCTGACCCTTTAACTGGGTTTCTCCTCATTCCTTGGTTAAAAAACCCCAGATTTTTTGTTTACATCACACTGGGGAAAAAAGTCAGCAACCCACACATACGCTCACGCACCCTCACTAAGTCCTTGTCTGTTGCAATGTGTGTCAGATTATTATTATGGGTTGTCTGCTGGCCACAGGGAGGGAGGCAGGTCTGGATCTGATTAACATACCTCTACTAGGGCAGAGGTATGTTACACACACACACACACACACACACATATGGATGTGTTATTATGAGGGTTTAGGGCGCTGTTTTATTTCATATTTTTTAAACAGATTAAAAAATATAATTCAGACAAACCCGTCATCTTAAAAACACTAATTCCCTGTTTTTTGGTGTCTTTTAGTCAGTAAGTTTCCAGTTTGTGCCGCCTGAAAGAAACACTGACTTTAAAAAGACTCCAGTGGAGCTTTTTACGGGCCAACAGTAGAAAACTGGTGTTCACTGTGGTCAGCTCCCAAGTGAGAATGTGTGTAAATGAGTGAGTGTGCAGCTCAGTGGTTTTGAAAACAAGCAAGTATGCTCAGGCAGCCTGCCCTGCATAAATAAAGGTTTTCTGCCCTGTTGACATGCACGAGCATGGTTGACATGGTCCAGTCCCCTGTGGACTGGCACCAGTCTGAACAGCAGATTGAAGCAGACTTCTTCAGCATTTTTCACATAAACTAATGTAAAACAGTGCATTTAAAAACATGCTATACCCCTTATTGGGAAACACCGTGTTTATGTGCTTTCTGTTTTTGTGTGCGCAGCCATCATTGCATCAAAACAAACCTTTAAGCCACAAGAACCATAATGGTTCAATGGGCCGGAGACCAAATAGAAATTCACAAATTCAGCATCAAAGGACAGCAGAGTGGAAAATTAACTCCAGACTCGTGCTGGAAAATCATTTCCTCTCACTGAGTTTGTCTTCTGTATCAGCACCTTTGGCAGGTGACCGGACATTATTTGGTCCTTTTTAATATGCTGTTAAGCATCTAGTTGGATTGCTGACGTTGGTGACAAAAGCTAGCTCCTTCCTTCACTAAGAAAGCGTTTTTGTGGCTCACCGGTGAAATGTGTTTAATGTGAAGTGGTTATATTACTAAATTATTTGTTATGTTACTGCATTATTGAGCAGTTGAATACTCAGTGAGGTGGGGTGAGATTTATCAGATAAACACTTCATCTGTTTTGTTTGTTTCAGGTGTTGTGTAGTGCAGAAGACTGAGTGAACCATGGCACAGTTCCCCACCACATTCACAGGTCAGTATGCGTGTTTAACTGGCATCAAAGATGGGTACAAGGTAAAGTTTATATTTTCCTCTCAGAGTTGACGGTCAAGAGTGTTGTGAGTAGCTTGAGCAAGATTAATCCACCATAATATTCCATCAGTGCATTAGAAGACGAGCCACAGCTTCACATTAATCCACTTTCATTTTCCATAACCAGTTTAACATCCACGTCTTCGAACCCCCCAAGATTATCTAATTGTCAAGCACATAGAATTACTTCAGGGGAGAGGCAGAGTAAAGTCACATGAAAACAAGACATAGCTGCAAACTGGCAGCATCAAACGTATTATACACCAAAATCAATAATCCTCAGCGGAAGTAGCAGCTATCAAAATAACAATTTCCAAAATGAAATCTCTGGTCGGTTCTGTTAAAGAGAGACTGGAGGCAGACAGACAGACCTCCCATCAGGATGACGACAAACAGATGGAGACAAAGGCAGACTGACTCCAAATGCTTAAAAACCACACAGTGTGAGATTTGTCAGACTATAAACAGATTTATAACTGTTAGAACATATTGCGTACTCGTCTCTATGCTGAATGAGCACCAGCCACTCAAACCATTATTTATCAGTGGTGCATAAAGGGAGAAATTTCCCTGTTCAGCTAGAAACAGCTGAATCTCCAAAGAATATCTCGTATTATATCAAAATATTGATACCGTCAATGTATGGTATCGGACAGGTATAGATAAAATTCCCCTTTAAGGACATTGTAGCAGAAAGATCCAGGCTACATACAGTACGCAAAGACAACTGAATAAGCATTTTTTCTAACAATAGTTGACCAAGGAAGTAAACGGAAATAACGTTTCCGTTCTTGCGTTTAAAAGTGAGTCCGCGTGAGTCACTAAAATTGCCAGTAAATGGTGCAGGATGGATTGGAACTAAAGGCTCTGATTGGCTAGGTTTCTGACTAACTCCGATGTGGAATCTAATTTAATTGGTCAAGAAAAATACAACAAAGCGGAAACTGGGCTATTAGTAGAGTGGAGAGGAAGAAAGACCACTGAGAGGCCAATAAAGCTGACTGGACTGACTGGCTCTTGGTTTGTGGGATCGTCTTTTTGTCAAACCAAAAACATAGAATTGCAAAGTTCTTTAGATTGTTACAGTTTGGAAAACCACAAAATGATACCTGTCATCTAGTGATGATACTATTAAATTCACATATTGCTGAATCATAGACTGACTTGCCATGTACTGAGCTTTCTAACTAAAGACAACAGTCTCTGACTCTGTGTCCTTCATTCATTCAACCTTATTTTCTTTCCTAATCAGTCTCTGAGTTGACACTCTTTCTCAAGTGTCACTTAATAGGAATCTTCTAACTGGAACTGAAACTCATGACTAACGCATTCTTCCCATGCCTCCCTTTTCTCCCACTGTCTGTGTCTGGCTTTGTCTTGGCCTTCGGGTTTGGTGTCTGATCTGTAACTGTGCGTGTGTGTGTGTTTGTTATCTTTTCTGGGTT
The DNA here is from genome assembly GCA_003416845.1 of Oplegnathus fasciatus. Classification (NCBI taxonomy): domain Eukaryota; kingdom Metazoa; phylum Chordata; class Actinopteri; order Centrarchiformes; family Oplegnathidae; genus Oplegnathus; species Oplegnathus fasciatus. The sequence goes on along the minus strand of NTHP01000292.1, from coordinate 285,484 downwards.
AGGTCCAGATGTGTTTCTGATCTCAGTGGATGAGAGAGCCAAACATGATCAGCAGTTTCACAGCCTCTCTCCGACTGCCGGGGGTTACATCACAGGTAACAGTCTCTCTCTCTTCCTTTCTCTCTATCTACACACCACCCATACCTTTATAGTATACAGGTAAGGTGAAATGAGGACATGAACAAGGGCAGTGTCAATAAAGGGCCTCAGTGCTTGGATGTGTGGTGCAGAAAACAGAAAATTAAATTTAATGTTACAGTTCAATTTTAAGTCACAATGTGTCACACAAATTCAGTTGTTTTCAAACAGTCATTCAACTAATCCATTATTGGAATTCACCAGCTCAGTAAGAACATTAAAAATTCTCTGCTGATAAATATATAGGGCTTCCACTAACGATAATTTCACTATAGCTTTAATCTGTCAATTGTTCTCTCTATCAATATAATAATTGTTTGGTCTATAAAACAACACAATTTCCCAGAGCCCTCATTAATATATTACAGTAGCTTGTTTTGTGTAACCAACAGTCCAAAACCAAAACATTTTCTGTTTACTATCATAAAAGACGAAGAAAATATGCACTGTGAAGAAGCTGGAACGAGTGAGCTTTTGGCTTTTGACTTATTAATTGTCTAACAAAATTGTTGCTGATTCGTTTTTTCTCTGTCAGCTGATTAATCGACTAATTGTTATAGCTATTAAGTTAAGTTGTATTATGTGACCTGATGGCATCATTTATATTGTTCAGAGAAAGTGCCAGAAAGAAACATTTTATATTTCTGTCAGTGTCCCGATAGTTAAAGATAAGATCCAATATTTATGTATTTTTAAATGGGGTTCCTCCACGTGGTCTAAAGTAGCCTTTCTTTTTGGATCTGTCCTGTGATCTCACATCCTGTTTCTGCTTGTCTGTCAAGGCGACCAAGCCAGGAACTTCTTCCTTCAATCGGGACTGCCCCCTCCCATCCTGGCCCAAATCTGGTGAGTCACATAGCCAGGAAGGTACTACTAGCTCACAGACTGACAGATATTAAGTGCCCAGTTCAAATATTTCATTATTTTAAAAATCACATGATGATGAAGTTGCACTCTGGTTAGTATCAAAGTCTGTTCACACCCTTGCTTCTTAAGGTTGTGACTTTTTTTGTGTAGCAGTGCATCATTCTTTTAACTCTGTGTACCTTTAAGGGCTCTGGCTGATATGAACAGTGATGGTCGTATGGACATCCACGAGTTCTCCATCGCCATGAAACTCATCAAACTGAAACTCCAGGGTCACCCTCTGCCCCCCTCGCTTCCTCCCAGTATGAAACAACCCCCACTGCCTTTACCCCCACAGAGCGGCTTCGGTAAGACACAGAGAAAAACACACAATGCACTGTGTATGTGAAATTATTGTTTTATGTTTGTGGCAGCTTGCTTTGTTCTGTTGAATAAAATCATACTTCCAAAACATTTGCCTTGCATGCAATTTCAAGTTGACTAAATAATAACAATGTTCATTTTAATTTCATTTCTTCTACACTGGTTGTAATTTTTTCTGTGGTGGTTCACTGCTGCCAAGGTCATACAGAAGAAACACTGCACACAGTTTAATGTAATAACATAGATGTAATCTTTCGCTATTGGTTCATGTGACAACTGCTTTTCCTCAAGGTTGTTTTGATGCCTTGTTGGGCCTTAAAAAGCAGTGGTAAAACTCTGTGTACTGGTTAAACAGTGCAGGTGTATTTGATAAGGATGACGTCAATCTTTCTTTTCCAAAGGTCATTTAGGAAATGTTTGTTCACCCTCATTCAGTCTGTTGCACCTTCAAGGCTAATCAATAAAGTTATAATGCAAACACAGTATAGAGTCATAAAGTCAGCAGAATATATTGATGGTAGTTCTCTCTGATACTGTGTATAAAAAAAAGAATACCTTGTCTAATGATCATGTCTGTACTGTATATATGTTCTCCAGGCATGCCCCCCATGGCTTCCATCACAGCTCCTCTTTCAGGCGTGCCTCCACTCCCCCTGCCACCTCTCCCTGTCGGAGTGTCTCCGCCGCTCGTCTCGTCTGCCCCACCTCCCCTCCCCCAGCCCATCGCCAACGGAGCTCCTCCCACAGGCATGATGCAGCCCATCTCAGGCTTCTCCCACCCAGGTAACATACTGTAACAGCACAGGGGAAGGTGGTGTGTTGAAATGTTTATGTTGCGTCTGTAGCAGTTGTGAGTGTGGGCAAAGGTCTCAGTTCTAAGCTTCTATTTACACATAATGTGCACATTGATGTTTACATTTTAGACAGTCAGGGGCTGTTTTTATGTCTGTATGAAAGCTGTACTCAACTAGGTAGCAGGTCACTGTCACTGCAGTGAAGTCAGAACTTTTTAGAAGAGGTAACAAATCTAGCTGTGAGATTTAACAGCTTTGAATTCAGTGTCACACCATAAAAGAATTACATGAAATGACATGAAATGACCTTTGTTTCAAGTGAAGAAGCTGAGTGTCTGACCACAGCCTCAAACTAAAACGTACTGTTTTCTGTCTCTCTCAGCTCCCTCTGTCAACAAGTCTTCTTCATTGAATCGTTCCAGTACCAAGTTGCAGAAGGGGGCATCCTTGGATGTTGCTAGGTAGGCCACATAATCAGAAATGTTTGCACCATTTTGCCTAATAATGATCTACTAAAATGAGGAAATTTGTGGTAAAAAATTGTCACGTCTTTTTCATAGTTTCCCTCAATATCATGACAAGCTTTTAGCTCATGGTTAACCTGTTCTTCCTTTTTTATTTTATTGAATTTGTCTTTTGGCCTTTTTGTATCAAGTTAATATAAATGTAGGCTGTACACTTAACCCACTCAAAGAGCTTAGGAGCATTTTGAATGTGCATCCTACATTTTATGTGCTTATTTTTCCTTTTGGCCTCTATTGTAATCTCTTTTTGTCATAAGTACTCTGTTCTTTATTTTCTGTTACTTGTCCCAGTGTTCAGCCCCCTTCTGATTGGGCCGTTCCTCAGTCCTCCAGGCTGAAGTACAGACAGCTTTTTAACTCCCATGACAAGATGATGAGTGGACACCTCACAGGTACTCACACACACACACTAACATGTCATTATTTGTGATAATATTTCTGTCATGTTTGCCACAGCCTTAAATGTGTTTGGTGATTTTTCTTTCTCTACCTTTGACGTGTTTCTGTCCTCCAGGTCCCCAGGCTCGCACTATCCTGATGCAGTCCAGTCTTCCTCAGGGCCAGCTGGCCACAATATGGTCAGTGCATTGACATTCAAACATTTAATCTTTATCAAAATGGGAGTGCACACTTAGAAGACATTATTCTTTAAAATATGAAATTTGTGCCATCTTTTTTTCCTTTAGGAGTCTATCAGATATCGACCAGGATGGAAAGCTAACAGCTGAGGAGTTTATCTTAGCCATGCACCTTATAGATATGGCTATGTCAGGGTTACCGCTGCCCCCTGTGTTACCACCAGATTACCTCCCACCCACTTTCAGGTAAATACTGTAACTAAATTAAGAAATAAATTAGCTGACTAACTGACAGCAGTATGTTAGATATGTGCGGAGTTATGCAATAGTTACCATAAATACTTATGTACGTTCGTTGTAACAGCAGCTGATGTTTGTTAAAAAGTTTCAGGAGTTTTTACCTTTTCATGTTTTACAAAGAAACATTATAAACATGATAAATACCAAATAGTTTTTATCCATTAGTGTTTTATATTGCACTGGTATTTTTAAATTGTGAATATAAATAGGAGTAATAAAATGTGTTCCCTAAATGTGTCTCCTGACAATACTGACAATGTGTATTGATAACTTGTATTGATTTTACTGTGTGTGTGTGTGTGTGTGTCTTAAAGGCGTGTGCGAAGTGACAGTGTTCAGTCGGACCAGAAGAGCGTCCAGGAGGAGACAGAGGAGGAGATGGAGAGCAGCCAGGATAAGAAGCTACCAGGTGATTGGTCCTGCGCATGACATCACATTACTGGTCAAACTGGGACTAGACCTGCCCTCAGTTATGTTGGCTTCAGGACCCTACTGTGATTTTTGATAAACAACAATGCTTCAACAACTGCAAACAATATTCAGCTTCTTTAAAATACTTATCAGAAACTTCTGCAATTGTCGTTCTTGTAATCTGTCAGCTGCCTATGAACTGTGAACTTCTGCTTCTGATTAACTGGCCCACAAAACAGCCGACTTGTTAATGTGGACCACTTTGCAATCCAATCCACTTTGCAGTTTAAAATAAAGCAGAGTAGTGTGTATGTGCGTTGGTTTTGTCCTGCTGCTGCCGATGCTTCTTAGTGCTTAAGCAAGGCCAGACACAGGTGGCACATTCGCCATTTTTTTCCACATATTTCATCTGTAAAAATGTGAAATCATAGCCATTGTACGTTGTTTCTTATGCACTCCCGTTGTATCACCACAGTGACGTTCGAGGATAAGAAGAGGGAGAACTTTGAGCGAGGAAACCTGGAGTTGGAGAAGAGACGTCAGGCTCTGCAGGAGCAGCAGAGGAAAGAGCAGGAGAGGCTGGCTGCGCTGGAGAGAGAGGAACAGGAGAGAAAGGTAGACTATATTGACTGTGTTGAGTCCTCATTTCCACACTGTGTGAATTCAAAATTTGAATCGGTCATGGTTTATGGCTTGTATATGAGGCTGGAAAATATTTGCGTTTATAATAGCCACTTTCATTGCCACAATATCCCAACATATAATAGAGTTGTTTGTTCTGCCAGCTAATTTTTGCATGCTTGTGTTTCAGGAGCGTGAGCGTCTGGAGCAGGAGAGGAGACGACAACAGGAACTAGAAAAACAGCTGGAGAAACAGAGAGAGCTGGAGAGGCAGCGAGAGGAGGAGAGACGCAAAGAGATAGAGAGGAGAGAGGTATGAGGGAGAAAAAATGATTACCAGGTATCTGCATTTTAATTGAAGAGTTATGGTTGAGTTGACGCTTAACTGCTGCAGACTTGTAATTACCTCTGCTGCAGACAACTTAGAGGCCTTTCACTGCTCACCACCGCCCTCTTTAAATCTCAACTCTTACAGTAAAGAGCCTAAATTACACTCCTGCAGCAGATGGCTTGTTGTGTATAATGAAGTGTGTAATATATGAATACAATATAATGTGATGTAATATCTAATATTGTGTAAGTTTGAAATGCACTTGCAGTTCTTTGAGCTGTTATGTTTAAAAATAAATTAAACTTTTTGATGTGTGTGTGTGTGTGTGTGTGTGTGTGTGTGTGTGTGTGTGTGTGTGTGTGTTTTGTTCCTCTCAGGCTGCTAAGCGTGAATTAGAGCGTCAGCGTCAGTTGGAGTGGGAACGTCAGCGTCGCCAGGAGCTTCTGACTCAAAGAAACCGAGAGCAGGAGAGTATAGTGCTGCTCAAAGCCAGGAAGAAGACCCTGGAGTTTGAACTGGAGGCTCTGGTAATCAAACTTATACACCCAGACCTGGTCACATAATCAAACATGCTGTACACTCAGAGTAGACAATCAAAGAGACTCATTTTGGAAAGCTGACAACATGCCATACTGCATGGCAAACAGCAGCACTGCTAGCTTCTACAGTAACCGAGCTGACGGTCAAGTTGGCAACAAGCACAAATACTAATGAAGTCGCTGTATTGCAGAGAGTTACTCCTTGGATTGACAGATGGAGCATTGGCTTGTGTGACAATGGTTGGCTTTCTCACACAAAGATAGAAATAGAAAGTTTCTTCAAAGATAATGCCAACAGGATGAACAGAGCCGCTGCCAAGTAATTCTTTCCGTAACTTAACACTTTGTTCATCAGCAGAAACTCAATAGTATATTCCCTTCCATCTCCAGAATGATAAGAAGACCCAGTTGGAGGGCAAACTGAAGGATGTTCGGTTTCGTCTGTCAGCTCAGCGGAGAGAGGTGGAACAGACCAATCAGACCAGAGAAACGCGCATTGCTGAAATCACCCTGCTTCAGCAGCAGCTGCAGGTACGCAAAACAAATGTAAACCACGAACCATGAGACTCATGAATATGTGATGATTATTTCTGATATTTTTCTTGATGTGACTTCGTGGTTGTCTGCAGGACTCCCAGCAGTGGTTGGGGAGGCTAATTCCTGATAAACAGAGTCTCAACGACCAGCTGAAACAGGTTCAACAGAACAGTCTGCATCGTGAGTACCACATAAACTTTTTGTGGTTTTAATGAATGCATTTCATTTGAAGGATTAGTGTAATTAAAAATGTGTGGTTGTCGAGCTGAAAGCAACAGTGTTTTCTTAGCTGAGATCGCCTTTGACATGTAATGAAATCTCGAGCAAGCAGGAATACTGGTTAACTGACTCTGGTTATCACCGTGTACTGTAGCTTAATAATTCTATCACTAACTCATTCAATAAATTATTTGACACAAATTTGTCTGAGTGTGTCTATGACTAATTAACCCTAACCTGATCTTATGCTGTCTTTGTGTGTGCGTATTTAGGTGATAGTCTGTCGTCCCTGCAGAAGGCTGTGGAGCAGAAGGAGACCAGCAGACAGCAGCTCAGAGAACAGCTAGATGCTGTGGAGAGAGAAACGAGGGCCAAACTGCTGGAAATAGACGCTTTCAACACCCAGCTGAAGGTAAACAGCTAGTAAATAACACGTTAATACAGGACACGAGGGAAAAGTCAGGTCCATACTTTTGGAATATAAATGTAAATACTTAGTCAGCTAACTACGTAATTATCTTAATGAACTAAATAGTTAAAAAACTAACTTAGCAGAGGACAGCTAGATGATCTGGACTGATTAACGTTAGCTGCTAGAGATACATAGATGCTGCCATGACGCAGCATATCAAGTGTTTAAATAAAAAATTAGCAGAGGAAAGTTGAATTTAACATGAATTTAAAACAGGGTTACCTAACAATAATTCATGAAGGAACAAGAGTAAAGTTGAAAAATGTGCCTACTCTTGATTTTCTGCTTGCTTGGATTGTTTGTGTCAGTGTTATTTATCTGAAGCAAAGCACAAAGTAAAACTCTTAAAGTTCACTGTTGGTATTGTCATAAAAGTGTAGTAACTTGTTTCTTTCAAGTCTTGCTAAAATGGACCCCTTGAATGAATGACCCATTTCTTTATGTCATGTTTTTATCCTCACTTAAATCTGTTGGAGGGCCTCGACTTACAGATGTTTTCAAATCGATACTAAAAATAGAGAAAATTCGCACTTCATCCAACATGCTACCACATTGCCTCAATTTGATACACAGTAGCATTTTTTTTTTATGTTCATGTAACATAAAAATGAAGTAGTGGCATGTGCAAATCAGTTTGATAATACTGATTTGCTGTTGTGATTTATTAATTAAAATACATTTATTTAACTAAACAGCCAATTAACGTGCTTGCTAGCCCAGTAATTGTTTTGCTAAATGAAACATTGTCCGTGTTCAAAACACAGGATTGCTGTTGTGACTGTAGCTTTAAATCCTGTCCTGCCCCGTCCCTCATAACCCCATCCTCACACTAGTTTAATATAGTCATATTTATGTCTGACCACTGTATCTGTGTTTGTATTTATGTTGGTTCTTACTATGTGTATTAATGTCGATTGCTGTGTTTTTGGAGAGAGCTAGCTGTGCACAGGAACACTGAGTGGTTGCACAGACAGCTGCTTCATGTAGCGTTCAACAACACTTTACTACTGAGAGAGGAAGGGTTAGAGCACCGCAGTCTGTTTATGTTTCCTAGAACAGCTTTTGTTTTTGTTTTTTTATTATTTTCTCCTCATTTCCCCCAGAACACTGAGTCAGGTCAAAGAGAGGAGAATTAGTCCTGTGGTCTGTTCCAACGAGGAGGAGAGGAGAATAAGAAGGAAGAGGGGGGAGAAGGGAGGAAAGCAGAGACAGCACAGACCACAATAAATTGATTTTCTAATGGCTAATCTAATGGAGTTGGTTCTCAGTCTTATTCAGTGTAGTCAACATAACGCAGTGATTTGAGAAAGTGGTTCAAAGCCTTTGAGCAACAAACAAAACCAGCAGTGTCAGATACCAGTTTTCTCCAGAGTAAAGTGCAGTCATGTCTCAGTGGCGCAATTATTTAGTTAACACAGGTATAGACCACTGAGATGTGAACGATGTTTGACTGTACTGCCGTCCGCCTTCCTTTCTACACCACTTCCTCTCCCCAAAATCTTCTCTCGTCACACTGCTGTGCCTCCTCTGTCCTCTATATACCCACTGGGACTCTTCGTCTCCCATGCTCCTTCTGCCTTTTTGCTGATTCTACTCGCTGTCCTCCTCCCTGCTTCTTCACCCTGTATTTCTTGACCTCTTGACTTCATTTTCTTCCTATTATATTCTTTGTTTAATCCACATAATAAACCCTTCCTTCTATATTTTCTACTCCTTTTATTTATCTCCTACACTGGCCTTTTGCTCCCTTGCCCATGCCAGTCTCTGTGTGAGTTCTATGCCAACCACTGTGCCAGGATAGAAGCCCTGCGACGCCAGCTTCAGGAGGAACAGAGAGGGAGACAGGTAGAGCACACTGCCACTGCTGGACTGGGGTGGTACTGCAGCTGGGATATACTGTAATATAAAATAATATCAAATGATATGATGAACACACTGCCTCTTATGGCAGACCTGGAGCATAGAGCAGTTTTTGCATTTGGATTGGACCTGCACTGTCTGATTTGGCAGACAAGGGTTACCAGTAAAACATGGTACACCCTCTTATCAGACTACTAACTCGCAAGCTTCGAGTATTTTAGTCACTTTAGAAGGCTGTGCCATCTTTTAACATCCACAAACCAGACTTTTAAAATGCCTGGTTTGTGCAGAAATTGCGGTTTAACATGTGTAGTGCACTGCGATGCCCCCACCAGGCAGCTAGATGTATTGCAGCCAGTTGAAGCTTGACTGTAATCGTCAAGCTGCGAGTGGTTTGACTACTGAAAAGCACTGACACTCACATGTACTGATTCTGGTGTGCTGTTTTTTCTAATCTCACAAGTCAGAGTCAGTAACACCTCTGACAAGGAGGCAATCAATACTCAATACACACTAATCCAGAACAAATAAATGCATTAGTGAAGCATTTGTGGCTCTTTAAAAGCAGGAACGAAGGAATTAAGGAAATGCAGTCGGTAAAGGGGAAAATACTTACTTAGAGATATTGATACCAGATTACCCTTTTTACAGATTTAACTAATTTGTGTGGAGCAAGAAAATAACACATTTACCTGCAGTTGGTAGCCAGAAACTGAGTAAATGTAGACAAATTGTCTCATAACTAACCTGAAAACCCTTTAATAAATACCTAAAACACTCTAACTAGACTATTATCCACTGTCTCTATCTAATGCAGATGGGTCAGTTAAAGAATCTGTTCAGGCTTATTGTATTCTGACTGCACTAAAGAAGCTGACAACTGGGCGGTTGCCATCTTCAGCCTGTTTTTGTAACACTGGCTACACTTACAGTTGTAACAGCACATTACTCATCACAGTGAGTCACAAGAGCCTCTCCTTGCATGAGTCAGGGCCTTATTGTGCTCTCTTATGTTTTTTGTTTAATCTCTACTGAAAGAAAAACACCAGACTTAAATATTTATTCAGGATCTTGGAAAGCAGTTTGAAATAAATTGGAATATTAAGAAACAAATATGAAATTTGAAAGAGGCATGAAGAAATACAACTGAATGCGCAAGACCCAACATTTAACAAGTAAACTTACCCCAGCATAACCCATAACACGACTGCTGTTGTGTCTAATATTATTTTAGAATCAGTCATAAATTAAATAAAAGTTATCTTACATGGTGTGGTATTAACAAAGACCACTGCCTAGAGGACTTGAAGTGTCCAGTGTTGCCATCTCAGATTTTTCAGAGAGGTCCGAATTACTAGCTACAGAAAAACTGCTGACAAATAAGTTCACTTTGATACCTAAATTGGACAAAGTGCGTAAATGTGGACTGAAACATTAACTGTCTGTGAGCGTGTGTCTGTGTCTATAGAACGGTTGATCCTCTGTGTGTGTATGTATATATGTATATGTGTGTTTCAGTGCCAGGAGCAGGGACAGCTACAGGAGTGTGTGTCAGCCGTCAGGGTGTGTCTGGCTCGGCTAGACTACGTTATAAAGGTCCACACAACAACCCAGCCTCCCTTCCCCTCCCCACCGTGCCCCTCTCTCTTTCTGTATCTTTCTGTCTTCTCCTCATGACTCATTCCCTCCTTTCTTTCATCTCCCTCTCAAATCATCTTCTTTTCTTCATCTTTTGTTCCTTTCCTCTTATTCTCTTCCTCTTTTACCCTCTTCTTCTTACCCGTCTCTCCTCCCCTTGTCCCCTAAAAATGTTTTTATCCTCTCTATCTTCCTCTTGAGCGCCCCATCTTTTCTTTGCCAAGCTGGTGTTAGCTCACTACTTAGCCAGCTGGCTAACTATGCTCCAATAGTTAACGCTGTACGCAGTCGTCATGCTAAGCTAGCGGTCTTGCTAGGTTAGCAGGTGTACTAGATTAGGTGACTTTATGCTGTTGCTATGCTAGGCTACTTTACTAGATTACTACACTGTACCATAACGCTACTGCCTGTATGCTACCAGATGATGTTTCAGCCGGACAAGTAGACGCTATTAGATATTTATTAGGCTAATATGCTGATAAACTAGCATCTGAGTATGGTAAGTTTTAATTAATCGGGTGAGTGTGTGTGTGTGTGTGTGTGTGTGTCTAGTCTGTGCGTGTAGGAGTGTATGCTTGGCATGCTGTGTTGTCTCATGTCCTCCACTTCCTGTTTCAGGTGATTTGGAGTTCTCTCTCTCTCCAGAGTTGTAGTTTGACTCCTCCGTCAGTCTCTTCTCTCTGATTGGTTTGCTTGTTTCTGAAGGTTTCCTCACGTTGGTTGTTTGGCTGAAACACGACAGCTGCCTTGTGTCGTTATAGTAACAGAGTGTGTTCTAATGGCACAGCTGGTTGTCATGACTACACAGAACTGCCCCACCGCATCCCCCGAGTCCCCCTCTCCCCTCCTCCCTTTTTTTGTTTACATCTAACCCCTCCCACAAACATACTGTGCCTTGTGCAAGCTCCGCCCCACCGCCATGACCGGAGCCCTGTGTCTTGGGCTGGGTCAGTGCCGACTTCCAGTAGAGACAAAGCCCCCCTCCCAGTGACATCCCCTCCCACTTTATTTGCATTTCAAAAAGTTTTATATATGATTTAATTTCCAGCAATCCCCAAACTTGACCATATCACACTGAGAATCTTCTATTGCTAGATAAAGACAAGATAAAATTTGATGCGTTCTCACAGGCTTTGAAAGCTGTTGAATATGAGCAAACGGACGTCTGTTTGCGTGTCAACACCAGCTTGAGCAGCTCAAGAGTCACACTGGCAGAAATCCACAGCCGTAACCTCGTTAAGGCAGAGAAACACAAGCTGCACTGAACGCACAAGAGAAAGAGAGGGAAGAGGAGCAGTGACTGACCACAGTGAGAACGTAGATGGAGAAACAGATGGTTTTTCTTGATCCCTCGTCGCTCATTGGCCACTTGTTGCAGTCTGACATTTGATAAACGCTGCGTCTCCCCACCCACCCAGAAACTGTGTGACTCGGCCATAAAACATCATATGGTGTGGTATATTTGATGGCAGTGAAACAGGACGTGTGTTTTAGTTGCAGTCAAAGCAGTATAGTAGCAAACCTACCACTGGGACAAATTAGATTGTTTTTCCGTCAGTTGATTTTTGTATACCTTTGGGCTAACTCAAATCCTTCCCGTAGAGCCAATCACCCAAATTCAATGAGAAAGTGTGAAACTAGCTTCTTGAGTTCATTTGCTGTTAAGTCATGCCATTTTGTGTATATAGCCTTAATCCCAAATCAACACCCTCTATCCTTAGACCCTCAATTCGAATAAAGAAAAACTTCCCAAAAAATCCCTTTAAACGATGAAAAAAGGAAGAAACGTCAGGAAGAAATCCCTCTTGAGCAACGGACAGACGTGCATTAGATGTACAGAGCAGACTGTTGCTCTGTTGTGCTGGTCAGTGCACTTCAGGACAGATTGGAGGGTCTTGGGCAGCTGCTGCAGAGCATCAGCTCGGAGTCCTATTTTGGCTTCAAAAGCAGTGAGCTGCTCGTCAGCCTCGTCTAAAAAGAATGAACATTGAAATTATTGCCATGGTTACCAGCACGGACGTCTCATCGCCTCAGTGACACAGTTGAAGGGGCGGAGCTTGCCTTGATCACCTGACTAATACGTACTGCTGCTGCTGCTGCTGTTGTTGTTGTTCTTGTTTGTTGTCGATGGTAACCCGTAGCAACCAGCCCTCTGATCCCACTTCCTCCTCACCGCTGTTCCTTCCTTTATCCCATGATGCCTTGCAGGAGCTGAGGGAGATCCACAGCCGGCAGCAGAGACAGAAACAGAAGGAGCTGGAAGGAGACACACACACACTGACACACACACACTCTCACATGCACACCCCGATCGAGAGAAAGTCTGCTGAACTGCAGGAGAGCAGGTAAGAATGAAATGTACCTGAGAATTGCAGAGGTCTTGAATTATATCCAAGTTATTACATTAGAATAGAAAATATTATTTTTTGTATTATACAATGAAAAGTTTTGTACGTACTTAATAATATGAAAATAAAGTTCCCAGATTAATCATTTTATATGCCTCTCTTCCCGCAGGCTGTCATCCGAAGAGAGCGTGGCCTGGAGGGATGAAGCAGGAAGCTCGGCCCCGAAAGCTCCAAGCCCCGCCTCCATCTCCGCACCCCACGCCTGGCTAAACAGAGTGACTCAGGAAGAGGAGGAGAGGAAGAGGAGAGGGATGGAGGACGAGGAAGAGGTCCGGAAGGGAGCAGGATCCGTAGAAGAGAAGGAGGATGAGGGTAGAGGCAAGAAGGACATGCAGGAGAAACTGAACAAGCTGTTCAGCCAGCCGGCCGACCCCTGGGCTTCGACAGGTGTGTTATGGCTCTTGGAGTGTACGCACAAGTGACAAAATACGACCTCAAAAGCAGGGATTGGTGTGTGGTGGAAACCTGTTTTTGATGCCATCAGCAGCCAGTTTTATATGGAGCTAAATTAATTTACCTGATGTATCTTCACTTAATTAGTTTCTAGCAGAGTTTAAGCAGAAATTGAGGACCCTTGAAGCCATCAACACATTTAGAGTCAAGGTTGGGATTTTAAAAGTAAAGCTTCTGCCCGGTTCTGGGGGCAGGTGATTGCCATGTGGGAAAACTCTGAAAAGGGCGAGAACTCCAGCAACACAAGAACTTCAGTGGTGGACCGACGTATTTTGGTTTGTGGCCTTCATTGGGGTCATCATAAAAAACATTACATTTAAATAGCGTGGGTATGAAGCGGAAAAAAATGTACAAGACAACCTGTCGGATACATCCAGACATGTCGATGTGGCGCCTACGCACAGATGGGCTGGATATATGGCCAGGTGATTTCAGGCCAATCATATTCCCAAACTGGCAGAGTGACGTGGTCTTAAAATGTGCAAAATGTGCCAATGTAGTGTGGCCGACACTTTACCTAAAATAAAATCACATAAATAAGAGATTTGGAAATATTTAAGAATTCATAAGTGGTAAAACACCACAATGAAAACTCATTAATTAATTCATTAAGTTCTCATTCATGCCCCCGGTGTGTGAAAAATCTGTAATCCACAAAGGAAGAAACAAACTCCAGCACACATTCCTCTAAACTTACTGAACTAAGTTCTGAATTTAGTTGGTAAAAACATGGTGGTTTCTCAGGAGCATGCGGCATTATGTCCTTTCTATTAGGAACTATGAGGTTTTGGACACAAATCCCAAAGCCTGCTTCACCAAAAACCATATGTTGTCTTGGAGTTTGACCAACAGCAGACAGTAATTGTGGATTCTAGTGTGTGTTTATGATATCTCCATTTCCCTGTTTATTTACAGTGGAGAAGGCCCCGGGACCCAGTCTGTTTGACCAGAAGGCCCCAGTCAGCAGCTTCGACCAGCAGCAGCAGCCAGTCAAGGTGGTCTACTACAGGGCTGTTTATCCATTTGATGCTCGCAGCCATGATGAGATCAGTATCGCTCCCGGAGATGTAATCATGGTATGTAGTATGCACACAGACTTACACTTGTATCCTTCAGCTATCCACCTTGCTACATACAGTAATATGTGTGTATACATGTTGTGTGAACAGATATTTTATTGCCTCTGTTGTATTATGTGTGTGTGTATTAAAGCCTCCTGTGTGTATAAGTGTGTGTTTTTCTCTTCGACTCGAACCTCTCTGAAGTGTGTTTGTGTGGTCTGTGTGTGTGTGTGACTGTGCAGTGTGTGTGTGTATTAACTGTTTCCTCTCTCCTCTGCTGTGCAAACTGAAGGTGAAGGGGGAATGGGTAAGTTCTTGCCCCCGCCCAGTGTTGTGCCTCCACCAATCACAAGCCAGCACTCATTTGAACTCTCGCTGTCATTGGTTCATCTCATGCCATCTCCATGTGCATTCATTTGCCAGTGGATGAATGTCTTTGGCTTAATCATTCTAATCTGTAAATGTTGTTTTGCTTGTTTTGTTTATGTGAAAAGTCGTGAATGTGCTTAATTGTGAGCATACAGCTGTGCAACTTCACAGTCGGTTAAAGTAGAATAAAGAAGTAGTCTTCAGGCTGCTTTGCGAAAAAAATATATAAAATATGTTCTTTATTGCCACGAATGTCTAAATGAATAAACTTCCACATGACTAAGATAAAATAAGACAGCCCAGCTGGCACCCTACGACCCCGTCACTCCCCACTGCTGGCAGGTTTACATTCAAAACACATTCAGTGTAAACCTGCCAAATTTTACAACAAAACATGTAATGGACAGCAACATGGGGGACTAAAAGAAATGAAAATAAAGCAAATATATTATTTAATTTGTAGTGAAGGGGACAGCCACATGTTTTATCTTGAGGTTATTTATAGAAGTAGAATTAATGAGTTAGACAGATAATTGAAATTATAAAAGCCTGGTTGGCTTGATAGAAACAAGACATTCACTGGAACCAGAACACAACATTAACAGTTACAAATGTCAAGTTTCGTCTCACTCGATTATCTACTAATTTGGTAATTCAGCTTCCTGGAATTCAGCTCTGAACAGCTGCTGCTGCTGCTGCTGCTGCTGTGGCCATTGTTGTTGTTGTTGTTGTTGTTGTTTACATCAAAGCTCTGTTCTACCATGAATCTGAACACACATCTTTAATAATCAGTGTCCCTGTGTGTGCTTGCATGCTTCAACTTTATCTTAATCCTGCCCCTCTGCTCTCATAGGTGGATGAATCCCAAACAGGTGAACCCGGTTGGCTGGGAGGAGAGCTCAGGGGGCGCACTGGTTGGTTTCCAGCCAATTACGCCGAACGGATTCCCGACAGTGAAGCGCCGATCAGCCTGCGTGCAACAGCCTCAGCCACACCCACCTCAGCCCAACAGCCAATGACCACGCCTCCCCCAGCACCCGGACACACCTCCTCCTCCACGTCCTCCGCCAACAGTAACTGGGCCGACTTCAGCACCACGTAAGATTTGCAAAATTCAGTAACAAGATTCATTAATTGATTCATTTGCATCCATTCCAATGTTGCCATTTTGAGTCTTGTATAACGCATCATTTTCATCCCCATACCTGTAGTACTCCTAACACATGCGTCATCTGTGTGCATATATTTCCAGTTGGCCCTCCAACACAGCCAGTCAATCAGACAGCGAGG
Source organism: Oplegnathus fasciatus (assembly GCA_003416845.1). NCBI lineage: Eukaryota > Metazoa > Chordata > Actinopteri > Centrarchiformes > Oplegnathidae > Oplegnathus > Oplegnathus fasciatus. The sequence goes on along the minus strand of NTHP01000292.1, from coordinate 269,711 downwards.
GATGGGACGCATGGCCGACTTCTTCAGCCAGTCAGAATCCTTCGCTCAGCGTTCCCTCGGCGCAGCTACGACAGCGCTCCGCCTTCACACCTGCTACCATGACGACAGGCTCCTCTCCTTCTCCTGTGCTGGGACAGGTAGGAGCACAACGAAACTGTGTACGACGTTCAGTCCGGGACCTAAATTGGATAAATGTTTCTTAAACTGGGCACCCCAGATTGGGTCCAGATAGAAAATAAAATCCCCTTCTTGCTGACGACCTTGTTCTTCGTGAGATAAATCAGTGGCTGCTCTGTTTGTACATGAACATCTGAACTGATTGGTACTATTTACTGTTATTCTTTGTCAGGGGGAGAAGGTCGAGGGTCTTCAGGCTCAGGCCTTGTATCCCTGGAGAGCGAAGAAGGACAACCACCTCAACTTCAACAAAAATGAGGTGGAGACTGAACATTACGCTCTTTTGAGTTATTAACTCTTGTATCTGCGTCAATCAATCTGTTCTGTTTTATTGTGTGTTTTTGTTGTAATCTTTTTGTACAGTGGGATAATTTGAATAGAACTAATAGTGTTATTGTTATCGTTAATGCAGATAATAACAGTGTTGGAGCAGCAGGACATGTGGTGGTTAGGTGAACTGCAGACCGGACAGAGAGGCTGGTTCCCCAAAAGTTACGTCAAGCTCATCTCCGCCACCGTGACGGCCCCTGCTGGTGCCACGGCACGCAGCAAAAACACTAGGTGGGTTAAAATACTATATCAAGTCAAATTCATCATCATATGACTTCTATATTAGCTTCGCCACAGAGCTTTTAAGATTTTACTTTCTATTCTCTCAGCTTGCTAAGTCTCACTTCTTGCCACATCTCACATAATTTAATCCTATTAGTGAGAGTGCAGCTCCAGATCCTTAGACAGGACCTTCTAGACTCAACACTAGAGGTGATCGGGCCGATGATATTCTGGTTGTCAGACTCTGGATCAGCTTGTCTGAGGAGCTTCTGCAAAACTCAAACTATAAATGATTGTGGAGTGAAAAATCAACCCTTTAAAGAAGTTGTATGAAGAGACACATCGTACGAAGGATGATTCTTATCATAGTAGAACAATACTGTAGTTGATTACATTTGTTTTTAATGGTAACTTGGACTCTTCATACCAAACTTTGTTAAAAATCTGCAATTATTAAAATTGAAATTATTTTATTTACAGTTTAAAGGTTTTTTTGTTCTTCTTTGCCTCGTCTAGTGAGTCTGGAGTATCAGAGAGCCCCCCCAATGGAAAACGCCCCTCCCCTTCCCCAACAAAACCTTCTGAGTCTGGAGAAGGTAACAAACGCAAACATGTAAACGTACATTTTTTGTAAAGGTCGGGTGGGTAATTGTCATTGACTCTGTCCACCTGTCCACATGTATCTTCAGAGTACGTGGCCATGTACACCTATGAGAGCAGTGAACAGGGGGACCTGAGTTTCCAGCAAGGAGATATCGTCATGGTGACAAGGAAAGAAGGCGATTGGTGGACGGGCATGGTCGGGGGCAAGACGGGAGTCTTCCCTTCCAATTATGTCAAACCACGGGACTCGGCCTCAGAGGTGAGACTTCGCTCAAAACATATGAGGATGGACCAGAACTGTGGGTGTCTTTGAAGTTTTTACACAACAAGGCAAATATTTGTAATGAGTGTTATTTAAACTTGGTCTCTGTTTCCAGTCTTTGGGACCAGCAGGGAAGACGGGCAGCCTGGGAAAGAAACCAGGTAATGTTTCAGTGAGAGCTGCTGTAGCCTTTTCTGCACTTTCTATCCTTTTTGCAGACGATACCGACTTGATTCTGTCAAATATAGATTTATCGCTAAAGTCAATAGTTGTTTCAGTTCATCAAACCTGATATCAACACTTAATCGACATATCTGTGCTGTTGGCATTTCAAAATTAAAAATATACTACAGATCCAGGAGCAGAAGCGCTTACTAACCTCTTCTTCCTCGTGTCTGTCTCTCCATCAGAGATCGCTCAGGTGATCGCCCCCTACAGTGCTACAGGAGCAGAGCAGCTGACGTTAGCTCCAGGACAGCTCATCCTCATTAGAAAAAAGAACCCAGGGGGCTGGTGGGAGGGTGAGCTCCAGGTACACAAGCACAAACTCTAATATACGCAAAGAAATGTTCATCGTGTTGACCTTACATTAAAAAGAAATGATACAATAGAGAAAAATGAAATCTGCCTAAACTCCATAAGGCCAGTACCCTCATGCCATGTCACTGATGACTCTGCAAAAATGTCCTAATCCAGTTTAATTATACTAAACGTCAGGTGCAACGTACATCTTTTGCCTTTTGAGGATATTCAGTTGTTCTTTAAATTAATTGTTCGATATGTTTTTTGTCTGGATTTTGTTATTATCTAATAATTGAATTGTAGTTTGGATTATATGGCAGTACAAGCATATATTTGTGTTTATATTGTATGTCATATTTACTTCTAGGAGTTATGAGGCTGTTTGCATAATGTGAGGACTCTGGTTGCGATTTATGACAAACAACATGTTGTGTTCTGACTGGTTCAGGCCCGGGGGAAAAAGCGCCAGATAGGTTGGTTTCCGGCCAACTATGTGAAGCTGCTCAGTCCCAGCACCAGCAAGACGACGCCCACAGAGCCCACCCCTCCTAAACTGGCTCCTGCCAGCACAGGTACGCTCACAAATGAATACACATACAAAGCCTACCTATCGAGGATAAAATCTGATGAATGAACACAAATAAAAGCTGTACCGGTTCACAGATGAGTGAATAAATCTGCACCATCTGTGTAAGACCAACATGAATCTCATGTATGTAGATTAAAAGATATTTGGACACACAAAGGAAGCTATCAAAAAGACAAAGATTTTAATAAGTTCATAATAAAAAAGGAAATTGTGTCTGTAACTGTCACATGTGACCTTTAAGTGTTAACATCCTGTCCACCATGTCTGTCTGTGGTCCTGAAGCTGTGTGTCAGGTGATCGGCATGTACGACTACGTGGCCCAGAACGACGACGAGCTGGCCTTCCAGAAGGGTCAGGTGATCACAGTGCTCAACAAGGACGACTGCGATTGGTGGAAAGGAGAGCTCAACGGGAGGGAGGGTCTGTTTCCTAGCAACTACGTCAAGCTCACCACGGATACCGACCCGAGCACGCAGTGTGAGTACTCGCAAACGCACACACACGCATAATCTCACAGGAATCGCACATACACAATTAACATATTAACATCCTCTCAGTGTGAATACAAAGTAATGTAACACTCACACACAGTCACACTTACACAGTGAAACACACTCTCTCTCCCTCACACACACACACACACACACACACACACACACACACACATACACACCCCAGAGCCAGGTGTGGAGATGCTGTCCCTCTCTCAGTGTTTGACCCCGGATTGGTTTGACCTTTGACCTTTCACCTTGACACTCCTTTGGGCCTCTTTGATAACCTCCCAGTCATGCAACACCTCTGGGTGGTGTTTGTGTGTGTTTGTGTGGTGTGTATGTGCATGCATGTGTGTGTATATTTGCGCGCATCAGTGTAAAAGTGTTTCCTCTCTTCCTGCATGTTTCCCCTTCAGCATGATCCACCATAGACTTAGAGTTTCTAGAGCTGAGCAAAGAGACACTGGACTGAACTCAGTGCTTTAACTAGCTGAAGCTGAACAGCAGACTTGTGGGTATTTTTAGCCAAAATGTGTCTTTGTACAATAATAAAAACGATAAAAACAAACTAATTATAGGACTCTAATGCAGACATACAGGGACATACGAGCAAGAGGTGTGATGATGCAAATATCAGTATTATTTATTTACTTTCAGTGGGATCATGTCATTGTTTTACAAAATGAATTATTAGAAGCTAATTATAATGAAAAACTAAGTTTGATGTCATGTGTGACACTGAAACATATCCATCGATAAAGAAAAAATATACAGCCCTAACTGCAAACTATTCCAAAAAAAGTAGAGCTGTCATAAATAAATGGAAACATCATATAAACCCTAACCCTAACCCTGTCTCAATCAATCATTACAGCCTTTCTTTCTCCGTATTGAAAGTCTTAATTAAATAATCGGCACGGCCTGTTTTCACAGTACAACCCAAATAATTTGGGTTTTTCATAAATTAACTGAGTTTAAATAAATCAAAATAATATTCCTGTCTATAAAGACAAATGCGTATGTAATGTAGAAAAACAAAATGGGTGACCATGACCTCTTCCTGACAACACTCACATAAGAGACAAACACATTAGTCTACATATGACAGTTTGTGTTGGTTGATTAGTCGATTAGTATTAAATATGGGGAGGAAGGAAGGAAGGAAGGAAGAGCAGCCACGGTGACCTGGTTTCTAAATTAGGCTGACTGGAACAATAAAATCTACTGTGACTGTATCTGTTGATGTTAGCTCATCGCAGTTATATCAGTATTTTCGTATATTCTGGCCAATAGGACAACAAGAAATTGCTGCACAGAAATACCAAAGATATGTTTGAAGTTATTTAAAAACAGTTTTGCCTTTAAATATTTTAGCCACAAGAGAGCAGTTTATTTTTAGAGCTATAAAATGTCTTCATCAGTACATATCCGTGTCATAGTTCTTTAAAAAAANNAAAAAAAACTACTTAAAGGGTTTTTACCAAAACTTTTAGTTTAATTATGTGTTTATGTAAGACAAGAAAATCAACTGATTAATCTTTATAAAATCACACATTTTAGTATCGTATTGGCTTTTTAAAAATCAGTTGGTCTGTAGTCTAAATGACCGCTGCATACATTTTTTAAATTCTGTAGTTGTTAAGCACAAACTGTAATCTGTCACGCTGCCTGCTGACGTGTTGCTCGCTCTAGATCCTCTATTTCTATGCTAGGGTTAGACCACACCTCCACACTCTCTGTCTTGCTGCACGCTCCACCCACCTAGCACCCGATTGGTTGTTGTTGTTGTTGTTGTTGTTGTTGTTGTTTTGTTTAGTTGTTTTTGTTGATGTTGTTGTTGTCGTCCTCTCTCTAGGATCATATCATTACCCAGAACCCCCCTCTCCTCAAAGCCCTCAAAGAGACCCACTAGGCCACTCAACCAATGGGACAGCAGCAAGAGGTCACATGACCCGGAAATGGCGACTCTCCACCAATAGAAGCCAGAGAGAGAGACAGACAGACAGACAGACAGACAGACTGTAACGTTTAAACGCCCAGTGGTGGCGAGAACTCTGTCTATGCATGGCTCTGACTGGACTTGGCCAAACTCTGTTTATCTAAGGCTCTGGCTCCAAACAGCACTGTTCAACAGGAGGGAGATCAATAGTCAGGACTCCTCTCCTCTCCTCTCCTCTCCTCTCCTCTCCTCTCCTCTCCTCCCGAAACCTTCTTCTCCTCTTCTTCCTCCATCTTTTTCTGGTTCTTCTTCTCTTTCCGTTTTATCAGTCGGAAGGTGTTTAGAGAAGGAGGGGAGGAAGAAAGGAGGAGAGGAGGAGATTGAAGGAGAGCAAAAGAGACTATTGAGCTCCGTTCTCCCAGATTGGACTGATGAACATGTTTTGACTGGATCACAGTGACTGTATACACACAACACACTCACACACACACATTAACACAACATGTACACACAGCCCTATCCTAGCGTGGTAAAGTGGATAGTGGGTCATTTTGTGGCTTTATGGGAGACTCTGTCATTAGAATCAGTAGCTCAGCTCATCCCCCCCTCCCTCCTGTTTTTTATTTTTTTTTATTTTTTAACTTGGCTCCCATTGGTTCAGCAGCTTCATTCACCTGTCAGTCAAAAGCGCTGGCTCCACCCCATCCCCTCACTAACCCCTCCCCTCCCACAGCTTCACAGAAAGACCCACTATCTGCAGGAGGACAAGTCTCAATGTTAAAGTCTCCTCTCCTCTCCCCACCTCTCTTCACCTCTTCTCTCCTCAATGCCAAAGACTCCTCCTCCTCCCTCCTTCCTCCTCCTCCTGCTTCCTCCTCTTCCCTTCTTCTTTTTTTTTTCCCGCCCCCTCTCAAAAGGAGATGAAGTAATGGAGAGGAGAGGAAGTATTGAGATGCGTCCCACAGCAGTTGAGTGCTAAGTTTCAACCCAGGATGCCGCCCACTTCTATGGTTTTCCAGTTAGCCTGTTCTCCTCCTGTCTTCCTCTGCTAGGGAAGGAGGCAAGGAGGCATAGAAGGGGGCGAGCAGCTGGAATTGGGACTCAGCCCAGTAGCTCAGGGCTAAAATGGAAAGCCATGCTGCAACTGCTTAGCGTACTAGCTAACCAAATCACACACACAAAATGCAACGTGGTACAGAGAGGCTGGAGTTATGCACATGACCTGAAACAGTGTGAACAGATTACACACACACACACACACACACACACACACACACACACAGTGATAATGGTTTTATCCATAGTTTAACATCCTGAATATGTATTAACTTCAAACGATCCGTTTTATGTTCCGTTGTTGTTATTTTTGTTTACATGTTTATTGTTTTGTCTGTTGCTATGATGATGAGATGCTGTCACACTGTTGAGGGCTAGACCAGGATGATGGACACTGACATGACACACAGACAGATTTGGTACTAAAGATGTAGGGGTGGAACGATTTGTCGTAAAAAAAACAAAAAACAAAACTTGCTCATGGCCGTTGTCAGATCTTTGAATCATTCCAGTTAAAAGAGCAGTTTGACGTTTTGGGAAATTCACTTGTTTGCTTTCTTGCTGAGAGTTGATTGAGAAAATCAGCACCACTCTCGTGTCTGTCAGTTAAGTGTGAAGCTAGAGTTAGCTTAGCTTAGCATCAAACTGGAAGCACTTGCCTCAAAATGCGCCTAAAACACCTTTAAAATGAGCATACAGCTCCCCGTAAAACCACAACATGTTTTTCTTTATGTTTGTATCTGTGCACAGTTTAAACAAACGAAAATCCAACATGTTAATTGGTGAGCTTTAGAGGTGTTGGTTTGTGGATTTTGTTTCCTGCTGCTTCCAACTTTTATGCTAAGCTAAGCTAATCGACTTCAGGCTGTAGCTGAATTTTCAACTGGCAGACGATTAAGCATATTTCCCAAAATGATGAACTATTCCTTTAAATAGCTCAGCTGTTTTTAGTTGTGGCTCAATTTCACAAACTAGTGATATTTTTTTTTCAGTCATTTGAGCTTTACCTCCTTGAATTTTCCACACTGTGATGCACCTTTTTGGAAGTGTTTTAGCTCTTTGTCACCAGACTTCATGCACAAAAAAAAAGCAGATTTTAAGTTTTGCTTCCCCCTGCACTGCAAACCTACTGTACCAAACCATGCACAATCATTTCACCCCTACGAGATATTAAGGGAGGGACAGTGAACTGTGAAATGTGAAACTAAAAACATCTACACTGAGGCACAGGACGGAAAATATCCTGAACCCTACCCTACATTACTTTCAGTAGCTGCAGTTTTCTGTGCCTCCAGTCAGACATTTAGCACAGTTTGTTCTCCGCTAAATGTCATTCGCTCAAGCGGCCAAATAGAAGAACCACGTCTTTACAGCTGCTCTGAGTCCTTAAAACTTCATATATCATATTTTATCATATCATATTACTGATTTACCAGGTCTGTGTACATATACACAGAAACAGACAGCACAGCCTCACTTTCAAATAATATATATATATATATACTGTACATTACCAGTTACCGTGGTTTCCACTTCCCACAGCAACAGAACCGCCCTTCTATTTGTTCCCATAGCAACAGACTAGTATTATAGTGGTTGCCATATCAGATTTGTATTGTTTTTTTTTTTTGTTTATCCAGATGACAGTATTGTGATTTTAATGTTTACCCTCAGAAACACAAACAATGAATGAAAAGATTATTGAACTACACAACTTTTTATACACCAAGCAATAGAGTTGTTATTATTATTATTATTATTATTATTAACCTGCTTGGATCCCATTGGCTCCTCAGTGTGTCAGTATTGGAGGTGAAGGACTCTGATTGGGTGATGAGTCAAAGACCATCGGTTCTTAAACAAGCTGAGGCTGGAGGCCCAAATTTGGGCCACTGGCTGGTTTGTTTTGGGTCCCCACGGGACAGAAATATGAGCAGGTTTTTAACAGATCCTGGTTTTCAGGGTCAGAGAGTACGTTTGGTAACTGATGGTCGAGACTTCTCACAGTCAGAGTGAGTATTTTAGGTTAGAACAAAGACCCGCCTAGACCAGAGCCACGCTTCACACCAGCTGGGTCGATATTACACTTCCTAATGTTTCTCTGCCTGTTACTACAAGCTAACGCTCCCATCTGCAGCCATTTCTGTCCCTGTTAGCATTAAGTTTAAATCATTTGGGGACTCGCGGTCCTGCGGGTGGAAGCAGCACATACAAAATGAATTTAGCTAGAAACTTTTAACCTGTATGTCTTTTAGCATTTTTAACAGACTCTGCTCTGAAGCATGGCTCTGGTCTAGTCCGGTTTGTTTAAAAAATTAAAAGCTCTGTATGATCTATACATAATCTAATGAATGGTAATGGTTGGTGCTTCACATGGATATAAATAGGAACTCTGATGAGTGGACGAATGGATTAACGGCCAAATGTAACCGGACTGCACTTGGTGTCAGTGCGTGAGTGAATGAGTGAGTGAGTGAGTGAGTGAGTGAGTGAAAATAAAGCATGAATGAGCAATTTTATGGACATGAATGGGCAGATGGATACACAAAGGAACGAAAAAGGATACTTGAATGAATGAATGAAATGTACAGAATGTTAGCGTAGCGTTGGTAGTAAAAAATGACCTGACGTTTTATTGGTGGAGATTTTGATGAAGCGGTGAATCTGACTGGTCCTGATGATTAAACGCTCTGAGACAGACTGCAGTCGACTGGCCTCGTTACTCTCTCACACACACACACACACACACACTGTTATCAGACTTGTATTGTACAAGGCATCCTAAGGAAGCTTCCTGTCATTTGTAAATAAAACATTGAATTTTACGCTTATGAGCCTGTTGTTTTTCCCCTAACTACATTTTCACTTCATTATATTTTGGGTTTCTTAACAGTGTTAATAGTGTACTGTTTGTTAATAGTACTTAAAGCGGCATTAATCAGTATTTCTAATGTGAAAGTGGTCTGTTGCAGTGACGAACCCCCAGAGAAAGTTATCACCAACTCTGCAGCTGTGTTCAGCTAAAACGGCTGCATAAATAGGCAATTTTATAATATAGTAATATATCAGAACTGTCTGTCAGGTTGTTATTTAGTTCATCTGTCCCTGAGTGGCTAAAAACAGATTAATGCAGCTTTAATGTTAACACAGCTAAAGCTTCCTTGAATACAACTTCAGTCCGAAAGTAGAGAACAACCTGATTCCACAGAGTTTATAACACATTTTAAAAAGCCTCTGGTGATCCTTTTTTCCTCATTTTGCACTCAGCTTAAAACAATTTTTGGTCACAAAAGTCGTGAATATCTCGTATAAACATCTAAAATACTCAGAAAACTAAACCACACTGTTGGTGAGAGTCATGTTAACTGCAGTTATCCAGACAGTTCCTGCTATCTACAGGCAAAACAGAAGCCATATTAGGAAGCTTCCTCATTTAGGGAAACGTAAAAAGAATTCTGAAAGAAACAGAACCACCGTCATAAATAGAAACTTTTAATACTTTTTTAATCTCTACACACTAATATTTTACATCTGAATGACTGAAAAATAAAAAACAGACAAACTTTTGACTCAAACACTCCTCCAGAGCGTACCACTGTTAGTCCCACTGCCTGTGTGTTGATCTCAGGTATGTATGCTGTTGGTAATGTATTAATACAGGTATAATCAGCTGGGTGTCTGGATGTTTGATTGACAGCTGTATGTGTCTGTATGTGTGGTGTTTGTATTTCAGGGTGTGCTGACCTCCACCTGCTGGACATGCTGAGTCCCATGGAGAGGAAGAGGCAGGGGTACATCCACGAGCTGATCGTCACCGAGGAGAACTACGTCAACGACCTGCAGCTCGTCACAGAGGTGAGCACACACAGACAGTACTGATGACATATACTGTACAGTATATAACACACAAACAATATTTA
>NTHP01000292.1:208486-255969 GCA_003416845.1 Oplegnathus fasciatus | reverse complement strand
TAAAGAAACCAGAAAATATTCACATTTGAGAAGCCGAAATCTGAGAATTTAGACACTTTTTCTTAAGAAATGACTCAAAACGATTAATCGATTATCAAAATAGTTGGCGATTAATTTAATAGTTGACAACTAATCGATTAATCGACTAATCATTGCAGCTCTATAGTAGTCTAATCTATCCTTATTTAAATTACTGTAATCTTACATGTACTAGTACATATTCCTCACATGTTAACGAAGTGTTTATAGTACAGAAGAAACTTGTTGATTAGATTCCTCTTCTCATGAATGATCTACACCTCTTTTCTGTTACCTTAATCTTTTATCTGTCTTTAGTATCAACAAGCTGCAGACTTGTATGCTTATTTATAAAGTTTTATTTCAGCACTCACTGGTACCTGGTACTGGTTCAGATCCTACTAGACAGTCTGAGCACCTTCTTCTTCATGTTCCAGTAAAGTGCTTAAATTTCCATTTAGATATAGAGGAGCTGTTTTGTGGAAATCAAATCAAACTGTTCATCGTACTTTTAAAACATCTTAAACAAACATTGGTGACTTCCCAGTTACAGTGCTGACTGGACGACATTCTCTTATTTTTTTCTTTATCTTGTAGCCTTTCTATCTCTTATTATTTTATTCAATATAATTCTGTTTATTTGCCTTTTTTTATTTGCCTATTTTACCAAGTTGTTATCTGAGGTCATTGTAGAAGCTTTTAGCTCTTGTTTACTTTGGATTCATGTATATCTGAGTACATTACGTTAGTTAGTATGTTTAAAAGTCTGTTTGTATATATGTGAATGTCTTTTTGCAAGTAGAATATCTTTTATAATAACTGTATTTTTTAATGTGCAAACAATTAAATAAATAAAATAACCCCCCACTCAGCTGACTGGAAACTGATTGAATGTGTGTGTGTGTGTTTCTGTTCTGTGTGTGTGTTTTTGTTCTGTGTGTGTGTGTTTAGGTGAACGAGGGCGTCAGAGAGAAGGAGAACTCAGATCGTCTGGAGTGGATTCAGGCTCACGTCCAGTGCGAAGGCCTGTCTGAGGTGACTGCAACACACACACACACACACACACACACACACACACACACAACAAGCTTTCCAGATATTGTCTGCATTGTGCACAACACACCAGCTACACACTGAAACATAGATATTAACCACATGTCTCAGTTCAATGATGAACAAACACCTGCAGAGTGAATAATTGATCACTTCAAGTCAAATGTGATGAGAAACACCCCAGTTTGATCTCATCTGACCAACTTCAACATGATAAATCCAGAAAATCAGCAGGTTCTTCTAGCTAAGGATGAAATTATTATTAATGTTCATTTATATTTAATTTAGACAGGGTAGGTTGGGTGAGTTACAAGCTCTTAACGTCTTAACGTTAATTCATCATATTAGTAATTTAATTGAAGATGTCACTTTGTATTTATCATTATGTTTGACATTTTAAAACTCAGCTATTCATTTGTCAATAGAAAATTCTCACCTCTCCCTCTCTGTCCTTCAGCAACTGGTGTTCAACTCCGTCACCAACTGTTTGGGTCCCAGGAAGTTCCTCCACAGCGGGAAGCTGTTTAAAGCCAAGAGCAGCAAGGAGCTCTACGGCTTCCTGTTCAACGACTTCCTGCTGCTGACACAGGTGAGCCTGGCGATCCTCTGGCTGTCTGCGTTCAAGCTTCACTCAAAGTTGTTTCCTGTTTCTAAATCCATCTTCCTCTTTGTTCCTCTCACAGGTGACCAAACCTCTGGGCTCGTCAGGCTCGGACAAAGTCTTCTCGTCGAAAACACACCTGCAGTACCGCATGTACAAGACGGTAGGACGACACACACACGAATACACAGATTCATACCCACGCTCTACTGCTGTTTCCACAGGGTCATTGACACATCCCAAACTCCTTAAGCAAATGTGTTAATTTTAGGAACTTGCACAAGGATAAAATGTATTTGAAATGTATTAGAAGGGAGATGAATATATATATATATATATATAGATATACTGATTGATACAAAAGTGTTATTACTCCATATAAAACGTGTTTTTTCTCATCTTTTATGTTTTACTAAACATTTTTTGTTCCTCATTGCCAAACCTGAAACAGAATGGTGGACTATTTTTAAAATTTACATAAAAGTCATAGAGGTTTGGTTCTAAAATATTAAAGTGTTTCACTAAAGATTTAAGCATAATGCTGCTTGACAGTAAATTTCTCTTTTATCCTTCATAAACTAAACTTGCAAAATTAAATCAGAAAAAATGTTGTTTTCAGCTTTGTTAAATCTTTTGGAAACCTGCAGATATTTGCACTGTAGCTGAAGTGAAGTAGAATTTATTCTGAATAGATGGACCTCCAGTAAATATATATAAATATGTATATGACTCACACTAACTCATAATAACCGATCTTTCTTGTCTCTTTCAGCCAATCTTCCTAAATGAAGTGTTGGTGAAGCTGCCGACCGACCCATCAGGAGATGAACCTCTGTTCCACATCTCTCACATAGACAGAGTTTACACACTCAGAGCCGAGAGTATCAATGAAAGGTAGTAAAAACACATGGATAGAAACACATACAGTACATGCAGGGGTGGATGTATTCGGATCTTTTACCTAAAGTGAAAGCACTGATACTCATGAACACTTAGTCCTTCAGTTTATCAGAAAATTCAAACTCAAAATCACCAAATTTGGAGATACAAAGTTTTCATTGGACAGGAAGGGTATGAAAAATTATGATCTGAAAAGTAACTAAAGCTGTCAGACAAATGCAGTGGAGTAAAAAGTACAATATTTACCTCTGAGATGTAGTGGAGCAGAAGTATAAAATAGCATAAAATGTGAAGCTCAAATTTGTACTTGAGTATGTATGTAAATGTACTTACTTACAATCCACCACTGAAAATGGGGGATCTCAACCTGAAACACAGATTTTAAGGAATTAGTTTCTTATTTCTTAGTTTGGGCCGTTATTCATGACAGTTGTGATGAAGTTTTACTCACCACTGCAGAGACAGTTTAAGTGCAGCTTGATGTTTTTTGTCTCAGGGCTCAAAATGTCTGTAGTTACCCTAAAAATCTTGTGTTTTTTGTTTGTGTGTGTGTTTATGCAGGACGGCGTGGGTTCAGAAAATCAAAGCAGCTTCAGAACTCTTCATTGAGACAGAGAAGAAGAAGAGAGAGAAGGCGTATCTAGGTATCTGAATGTTTTATTAAAGGTTATACAAACTGAGTTTCCATCGTCAAACTTCATGATACTCAATAACAAAAACTAATTTCTCTGTGTCTCAGTGCGTTCTCAGAGGGCTACAGGTATTGGTAGACTGATGGTCAACATTGTGGAGGGGATTGAGCTCAAACCCTGTCGCTCCCATGGTACGTACATACTCCTTTTACTGATATTTGAAAAAGAGAAAAGGTTTACACATTCACACTTCAGTAATTTAATTATGTGCAGTCTTTATCTTTACTTAAAAAACATCAGGATCAGGTTTACTGCCAAGCAGGTTTTCACATACAAGGTATGCTTTGGTGTTTTGGTGCATAACAATAAACAGAAAGAGAAAAGAAAAAGAAAAAGCAAGTACAGCAAAGGTCAAGAAATTTACAGTTTAAAATATATCTGTTTTTAAAATGAAAAGAGCCGTACAGTTTATGCAGGAATGTGCAAAATATTGACCAAGAAAATGTTCAGAGTATAAAGAATATGTTCAGTGTGCAGAGATAATAATCCAAAATGTGTTTATGTAACGCACTCAGAGTCTGATGTGGAGACTTTACATTAATGTAATGTGTAATGTCCATGAGGCGGGATAAGAGTCAGTGTCAGCTGTTTATTAGCACTGTTAGCATCTCTCTTTAAAACGCTTTACCTTTAGGCCGGTGGTGCCCGTTCATTCTAATGTTTGAGGTAGAACACGTTGTTTCTTGTTGCTCAGAGAACAGGGGTTATATCAGTAGATAAATATCTGTTTGTCTGTATTTCCAGGAAAAAGTAACCCTTACTGTGAGGTTACCATGGGTTCGCAGTGCCATATCACAAAAACATTACAGGTATGGTTAACACATTTATGTTGTTACACTGATTAGAGATTAAGAGACATTTTTTATGGGTTTATTATTGTTTCTCTTCCATCTCTTTCCCTGAGATTCTCCTTTAGAGACTAATAAGAGAAAACATTTAATGGGAATTCTCCTGAAGGTTTCAGTCAAAGCTGCTGTTGAAAGTAACATTAAGCCATCCAGCAGTCTTATTCTGACATTTTATTTTTTAAAGTTAGAGAGGTGTTAAATGCAAATGAAGAGATGGTCTGAGTCATTGAGAAGAACCTATTTCATAATGAAAAGTGACAATTGTATGATTTCATAATTAAAACTTTTAAAAAATATACTGATTGACAGTCAACTTTGAACAGGTTGAAACATTATTTTTATTCTTTAACCAAGTTCTGTACTGGTCCCCGTCTATTGCTTCTTTTTAATCCATCAATTGGCTGATAATGTTTTATTTTTTAAGAATAAAGATCTGCAGTATACGCTCACTCTCACAAAAACAGATATGAGATATTAGAATTTGTAAATAACTTCAATATGTGTATCAGATGATTCATTTTGCTGCGTTTCTCTGTCTGTTCCCTCCTTGTAGGACACGTTGAATCCGAAGTGGAACTCCAATTGTCAGTTTTTTATAAAGGACCTGGAACAGGACGTCCTCTGTGTCACTGTGTTTGAACGAGACCAGTTCTCACCAGACGGTCCGTAATAATCACTGATTTAAGAGATTTTCTTTCAGACCACCTGTTCTCCAGTAGGGATAAATGGCTTTATTGTACATTTTCATCTCACTCTCTCTCTTTGACTTTCTACCCCACCAGACTTCCTGGGCAGGACAGAGATCCGGTTGGCTGAAATAAAGAAGGACCAGGGCTCTAAAGGACCAATCACGAAGCGGTTGCTGCTCCACGAAGTTCCCACAGGAGAGATCGTGGTCAGGCTGGACCTCCAGCTGTTTGAAGAACCGTAAAAACCTGGACAGGACTATACTGGACTGGATTGGACCAAAAAGGAACTAAAAGATATGATTTGGACCCGACAGTTGGGCTGGATTAGACTGGACTGGAAGACTATACTGGTCTGGATTCTGTTAGTTTGGTCTGGTTCAGTTTCTTAGTGCTTACAGGCGGTTTATGTTTAAGGAGGCCGGCATGTTCAGCTGAGGGAAAGTATCAGTTTAAATTAAAAGTTTAGTAAATTAGGAAGAGCAAGGCTGGGCAAAGTGGGAAATGCCCCGGGCCCCAGACCTCTAGGGGACCCTAAAAGCTCCAGATACAACTGTGTGTCAGTTGCTTTTTGGTAATTTGATTAATCTGGAAATTTGCACCACTGTTATACAATATAAACTGGCTTGTAGCCCTGCTCTGTGTCAAAACTGAGTTGTAACCGATTATTTTAGTTTATATTGAGCTCAATTGGTGCGTTTTCCTAAAATAACTCATGTTTCATCAAATTACCACGAACTAACTGACATACAGCGACAGCAAATGGCCCCCAAACAGGTTAATCCAGGCTTGAGAAGGCTCAAAAATACACAGATACATTTGTAAAAACATTGCAACTAGCGTCGCTGTTACCTTCGATTATTTAAGTGGACTGGCAGTCGTCTGATTTGCAGATTATTTGGAGTATTATCACATTTCAGTCAGTCATTTAAAACAGTGCTGCAGTCTGAACGCAGACAGCAGGCGGCAATGTGACGAGTCTTCCTCGTCCAAACGTGGTTTTAACCAGCCAGCACAAAGTAAAACGTTTTGAGCATTTTTAGTTGTTTCAGTGGAGACGGTGAAGAAAAAGCTTATTATCTCAGTTTCAGACCACATATCAGTTTTCTGAGATTTATATTCTACCTAAAACCGGACGTCTGCAGGTTCTGATAAATCTCTTAAACTCTTCAGATGTGTATTCCAGGATAGGAATGTCTTACATACATCTTTACGTCTTAAATCTTCTTTTACTGGTCTTAAAAATGCAGATCTGTGCTGTGATGGGAGATTTAAAGATGAAGACACCGGCAGTTCTCATAGTGGACTCCGACGGGTTAGCTAGCTCAGCGTGAATGATGTTGTGCTACCGAGTAATGAAAATCCTGAAAGACCTGTTTCTGTTCCAGGCCAGTCCAGTCTACTTCTGTCCTCCTTCAGTCTGGTCCAGTTTGGTATTTAGTCCAATCTGGTTCAGTTTTATCAAGTCCAGTCCTCTTGGAGATCAGCCGGGTCTTTACTGTTTTCTCTTCCTCTGCTTCATCAGACAGTCTCACAGACACTCCAGTGACAATCCCAGCCCTCCTTCTTAGTCCCAACAAACCCAAACCCCTGTGTGTGTGTGTGTGTGTGTGTGTGTGTGTGTGTGTGTGTGTGTGTGAGACGGCCGGTGTGAATGACTGTGTGAGTGTTAAGGTGGACAGGCTAATTAAAGGTACGGTTCAGTGTACATTTTCTTTTATTTTTTACGTCAAGTCTTACAACTCTCTCTTAAGGGTCTTAAAAGATCAACTCTTCAGGCTTTCAGCTTCGAGGTACAGCATGTACAGGGGCCTTGCCATTTTGAATTTCACTTCACTGAACACTTGCCACATTATCTCAGAAAGTGCTACATATGTACAGGTTTAATGAGAAACGATGCTAATAAGCTGAACTTATAGAAAGATTTTACCCCAATAATATATGACAAGTGTCCAGTGTAAATAAATGATGTCAAGATGTCCTTCCCACATGTATCAATTATAATAATGCTGATAATAATATGGCTGAAAGACGGTCACCCAGGGGACAGGTGTGACAGCTAATTTAAATTGAGGTACTGTAAAGAAGAATGTCTTAATTTGTCTTATTTTTTTGTTATGTTGGACGCACACGGGGGTCATAGTTTTAGGTGATTTTTGTCACACATCTAACCTCTGTTGTTACGTTGCTGCTGTGCAGAGCTGTCACAGTGGCCGTCACTATGCAGGGGAGGAAAACCCTGAAAGAGTCAGGGGGCCCAGAGCTGGATAGGGGCCCCCTCGAACATGCTAGGTACTGCATACATGTATTTTATAGGAACAGCCTTTTAGAACATTTCCACACTCTAACCCTGAGGAAGCTCAGTGTAGGAATAATTTTACTGTGCGTCGGCACTCCCAGCACTTTCAAAACACACACACTGTCGCTGATATCAGAGCAGAGCAGGACTCGACTGACCTACATCGCGCAGTGGCCATTTTGAATAGTCAAAGTAGGAAACTTGATAAAAAATTCTTTCTATTCTTTACTTACAATCAACAAATCCCTCTAAAGACCAACAACGTGTTAGTCCGTCTCTCAATACTTTCCAGCTTCTCTCTGTGGCACTCAACCCCAAGCTCATTGGTTCCTACTGAAGATGTACATTTTTAAAAAATGCCTCACGAATATAAAGTTTATTGTTTTTTAATGGCTCAGTAATTTTCTGAAAAACCTGGGCACTGTAGTTTTTAGCTATCGTTACTCAAACAGGAGGAAATAGTGCATTTGTGGGGGACTACTTTCAAAGGCGGATTAATCCACATTTGGTGATCTAGTGAGTATTTGGGGCAGCAGGACCGTGTACGTGGGATTGAGTCAAAATAAACTACAGTGTGTGTAGTTTTTGGACAACAATGGAGCTCTATAGGTGCAGAGGAATAAGATATATCAGTCTTTAAATACACAGACAATACTTGTTCATAGATACATTTAATGTTGGTTTGGGTCTTTTTGTGGGATTTGTTGACAGTGAGAAAATGTAGAATATCCTCAGTCCTATCCTTTTAAAGCTAGTTTTTGCTTCAGCACCTAAAACTTAAGATGGACATAACCGTTGTTGTATTATCGAGCAATTTTGAGAACACCAGCTGCTTAACATTAGCGAGGAAATTGGCTAGTTAGTGAGTTATAGCCTGTTATAGGCTGGACTGTGGCAGCTTTCTATAGGTCCAAATATTTCACGTTATTAAACTAATTCCTCCTCCAGTTTTTGAGATCCTATAGTTTCTTTTTGGTTTAGAAATTAGAGTATTTTAAAAAACAACCAATGTTTGTGTAGCTTCACATGGGGTTAGCTTGTTCATGAAAAGGTGCCGAACGCTGATCTTTTTACACAATTTTTTAAAGACGACACAGATGAGCTGTCACTTTTTGTTTTCAGTTTATTGTCACAAACTTAACCACTTTAATTTTAATGCATATCATTTACTACCATTTGTCGAAAACACAAACTCAGGAGTTACTTTGAAGGTGGCATTAATCTTCTTTCCCAACCCGAGTATTCAAAATGGCCGCTGCATTAGCCAGTTGGACAGATAACGTTGCCGGTTCGTTTGCTCGGCAGAGTTGTAGATATGTTAGTTAGCTAGCCTCTTGGCCAGTTAGTAAAAGTAGTTAGTCATTTTAATTTAACGCCACGGTTACTGAATTACCACTGAGACAACCAATAGTTACCTTAGTGACCAGCCACTGTCCAATCAGAAGTCAGCGAGGCTCAGCCAGTTGCAGCAGCTTGACCGTGGAGGAAGGTGTGAACGAATGTTTGTGTTTCCCCGGACTGAAGCTGAAGATGACGATGATAATGAATGATGATGACTTTGTCTTACATCCCTGTACTGTTCTCCAGTACCCCCCTCTCCTCTCCACGCTGTACGGAAACTAACCTAATCCAGTTTGAACCCGTTCTTACTGTCTACCTTCCAGGTTGTGTATAATACTACTGCTATCTGAGAGTTAATATATGAGCGCTACGGGGCGATAGAGGCAGCCTGCTGTTAATTATCACTGTAGAAGATGATGTACGTTGTTGTCTTTCAATGTTCAGAATAAACTTCAGTTGGACCAAGACTGCAGCTGTCTGTGTTGTTGGTTTCTTCGGCAAATAGCTTGGTTTAAGCCAACAAGCTCACACACACATACAGGTTACATCAGTGGGTACGACCCCCAAAGGGCCCCAAAATAAAGCTGATGAGAGAAAACAAGAGAAAACAAAATGTATTTCTTTGTCACAAAATTATGTTTATTTTCTCTGAGATTTGTCTGAGTGTTGTTTTTTGGGGGAAATCGTGGACACTTCTAGATCATTTATATTCAGGGCTTGACATTAACTTTTCTGCTCACCAGCCACTGTGGCTAGTGGTTTTCCGGAGTTACTAGCCACTCAGCATTTTCACTAGCCACAATTTTGTTGTTGGGAAAAAAAATCACATTTTATTTACTTGAAGAATTAAATTTACAACCCTTTTAAATGTGAATGACCACTGTAAACACCCAAATCAAGATTATATAAAATGTACTACAGTCATCAAATATTCAGCTCTGATCAGGTTGTGTGTAAAGCTCTTGTATGAAAACATGCAACCGATTAAGACAAAGACATAAAAAGAGTAGCTTCTTATTGCATATAATAAACGTGGTGCAGGGGTGTAGAAGATTAATTGAAAAAATAAAAAATAACCTGAAGACAGAGAAGAGAAAAACTTTGTCTATTTAAATATTTAGCCTACAAACAACAGCAGTAAATAATACAAAGTAGAAGAAATCTCTGCAGTAGAAAACAATTTCATTTTGTCTAATCAATTCAAATTCATAAAAGCACCTAAAAACACAAATTTACTTCACACTTTCTGAAGAGGTGTAGTGCTGTTTGTTTAAGTACTGGAGAGCATGTATGATGCGCGCGGGTTACGTTGAGGCTCGTTTTCGAAGGTGATGTAACTACTATTCCTCTGGTTCTGGTAGTTTACATACATTAGTCAATAAAATATCAAAAAATATTTAAAATAAAGATAAAGACAATATGTACAATATGACTGTTATTAAAAAGAAATGAGAACTGTACAGTTTTGTGCAGGAGTGTGCAAAAATGTTGCCACATGGATGTGCAAAAATTCACAATATTGCAATGTGCAAGATACAGTCCAAAAGATGTGCGTTAATGTAACGCATTGATTCAGGTGTATGGATATTTATATTAATGTCAGGTGAAGAAGGTGGGTGGGGGGGTGGGGCTGGGTTCCTCCTGTAGTCCACAATCATCTCCACTGTCTTTCGAGCATTGAGCCCCAAGTTGTTCTGACTGCACCAGGTCACCAGATGTTCAATCTCCCACCTGTAGGCGGACTCATCCCCATCAGAGATGAGCCCAATGAGGGTGGTGTCGTCCGCAAACTTCAGGAGCTTGATAGACTGATGACTGGAGGTGCAACTGTTGGTGTACAAGGAGAAGAGCAGTATCGCCTAATACTACTTAGCTAGTTTGGCTGATTGGCGCGTAATATTATCAACATGATGAAAGTATTCATAAAGTCAGTCTAAAATTTGATCGTGTGGTCAGTTATAGTTGACTAATGTATGTAAACTTGCCACGTAGGAACAGTGGTTACATCACCTTCAAAAAGAGCCACAACTGAACCACATCATAGGTGCGCTCCGGTATTTAAAGCAGCTCAATGGAACTTTTCATTTTGTGTTGATTTTGGCGGTCCCTGTGGACAAAAGAAGTTGTGTTTCATCTAACGTTATGTTACATGTTCCCTCCGTTTCACTCCCCGCTGCAAGGAGACTACTTCTCTGGGAGGAGAGTGGGCGGCAGCTCCGGAGACCTTCAGTTAGCGGCTGAAGCAACTCGAATTCATCCAGAGTAAACCCCAGCGCCGTTTAGTCTGATTTCGCAGAAAAATCCAACCCGGTGGCAGGTATTAAGAATAACTATTAGAAACTAATAGAAATAGCCAGTCTTCTCGCTGTTGGTCTTGTTTGCTTATGTAGGTCATATAGAAGCATCGGTATTAAATTGAGACTATTTCATAACCAGTTAAAAACTCCATAGAGTAAGTTTAAACAAATGGCACTACCCCTCTGGTCAGGACTATTACCTGACACATGCCCAGTGCAGCCTGTATGGGTCCAGACCACAGTCCTCACCCAACCCTTTCACTTCAGTCTGGAAATAGTCCTTCCTGTCAAGATGACATCCTCAGCTGGGATGTAAGTGTGGAGGGGACACGGTGAGGGATCTAGCTCTGTGTTGTGCTGGCACGTGCAGTGAAAGGGGGCGTTGTCTTTACTTGAAACAAGCTGCGTCAAAATAGACACTTTAACCACGAGAACACCGGAATTCAACATTCCCTTCAAAATAAAAGCATCTATATTGGACTCAGTTTATGTACACATGTACACTTCCATCTGTTATCTATACCGCTTATCCTTTTAGAGGGTCGCGGGGGTGCCGGGGCCAATCCCAGCTGGCACTGGACAAGAGGCGGGGTACACCCTGGACAGGTCGCCAGTCAATCGCAGGGCTGATATATAGAGACAGACAACCACTCACACCTACGGGCAATTTAAAGTCACCAATTACCTGCATGTCTTTGGGTTGTGGGAGGAAGCCGGAGTACCTGGAGAAAACCAATGCAGGCACAGGGAGAAACAAACTCCACACAGAAGGGTGGGTTTGAACCCAGAACCCGCTTGCTGTGAGGCGACAGCGTTTGCCACTGCACCACCGCGCCGCCACATGAACACCTCTTAATTATCAAATAAGTTTCTTGATTTCACTTTCTCAGAAGAAAACCACATCTCTTTAATAAATGCTGGTCTGGTTTTAAGTTTTAGGAGCAACATGGGAAATATTTCACAGTCTGTTGTGGGTTGACGACGAGATATGTTTGACATATTCACGTGCATCTGTGTAGACATGTATAGATGAATTTCTATTTTCTAATGTGTGCAAATTTTATGTTTATTTCACCGAATGTGACCCCTTCACCTTCCCTTTTTCCCCTCTGATGCCATTGCTTTTATTATGGCCTTTGGTGGTGGGGGTGGAGGGACTGATGCCTTTATTTTGATAACCGGAAACGCGTTCTTCTTCTTCTTCTTCTTCTGTGGCCTTGACGGTAGTCTGTAGGGGCTTTAAGTAGAGAGCTTTATGTAACTGTAACGCTATAAAAACACTCAGGACAGCTACTAAACAAAAACATGTTGACGAGCTAACAAACAAACAAACAAACAACAAACGGTTAGAGGTCGATTTAATCGGCTGAGGTCGACACAGGAAGACGGTTCTTTTTATTATATATTACCACCGCGTTTAGATTCGCTAGCTAAATGAGCTCATTGCGATTTGTTTTTTGGTATTTTGTGCATTTTTACCACCCGTTAAAATGTTCGTGTGTGTGTCCTGAGCGGTGAACACAGAGCAGCTAGCTAACATTACCATGGTGGAGGAGAGACACACTCAGGACATTTAGTACTTTCCCACCGAGACCTCACGTTTCTCCTCAACCTCACACTTTACCAAAGAAACACAAACTGTTAGAAACATAAAATATCTCTTAATTAAACAATCATGGCTGCTGCTCTGTTCAGAAGAGGAACAGGATTATGTGTAAGTACATTATTGTTTTTCTATCTGTAGTTAGTTAACTGTAGGACTTTAATTTGAATAGTAATGAATTAACTAAATTTATATAAAGTGGTGGAAAGTCACTAAGCACTGCAGTTTTGATGTACTTAACTTGAGTTTTTCCATTTTCTGCTACTTTATACTTCTACTTTACTACATTTCAGAGGGAGATATTGTACTTTTTACACCACCTAATTTATTTGACAGTTGTAGTTACTTTACAAAATATTATCAACAAATAAAATATGATATATTATTATAGATTAAGCTACCTGGCAGTATATAAAGTAATTCAAATTAACCCCACTTTTACCAGCTGCAACATTAAAGTTATAATCCAATAATATGCTATACTTTATGCTGCGTAACGAGTACTTTTACTTTTGGTACTTTTAGTATTTCTACTACACTGTGGTGTTACTACTACTTCAGTAAAAGATCTGAGTACTTCTTCCACCGCTGATTATATATTACCTGCCCATGACTTTACATACAAACTCGAATAAACTATTATCAGTGTATTTAAGGTTATTGTTGCTTTCATTGTGTGTTTACTCACACTGTTTATCTTCATCTGTTAAATGTAAATGTACACTTCTGAGGACGATGAAACCCCGTCAAGCCCCTTCAACATGTAAAGAAGTTCATTTCAAAATGACGTGTACATGATAGACGTGTACAGTACACGTTGACTAGACCATCAAGGGACGTTCATGGATAAAGCTAAGATAATGATTTTTATGTGGCAGTCTGGAATAAAAGCTTACAGTGTATTGAATTCCTGAACATGTGTTCATGTGTGTGTGTGTGTGTGTGCAGTGTATTCACAGGGAGTTGTGTAGACTTGTATGGAGGCCGCAAACTGCTCTGTTCAGCTCCAAACCGTCAGACAGGAAACAGCCACGCAGAACGCACATCAGTAAGACACACACACTCGTCTGTCTGTCTGTCTGTCTGACTTTCTGTCACGTTTTTACTTGTCATCCCTGATTATCCCTGTATTCTCTTCATATATTATTCCTTCTACACCAATGGAAGAGTAAGAGCGCCAACTAGTGGTGACGAAAGACATATCCTCTATCACAAAAACTGTATGTAATTTTGTATTCCAGTATTGACATATATCGTGATATACATAATTTCATGGAAAATCAATTGAGAAACTGTTAGTGGATAAACGACCAGACAAGAACGTCCATCAGCATATTAAATACCTGAAAGATTTAAGTACTTGATGAGAAAATCATATGAAATTTCTATATTGCCATAAAGGTACATTGAATTTTTTTTTTTTGGAAAGACGCTTGCTAAAATGGAGTACCCGAGTATTTCCAGACAGGCCTCCACTAATGTGATTTTATTCTCAGCATGTGTTTTCTTTTATTGGCAGAAAAAGCAAAGCCCCAGCCAGCGGTGGATGTCGCTAAACTCCTGGAGCAGCTCTTCACCCAGCACAGGCCGGGCACAGCGCCTCCTGCTGGTAAAGATCAGCACATTCAGGGTGTTGTGTAGAGCAGGGTGTCTCTGTCATAGACAGCAACTGCAAATGGATTTCCAGATTTTTTCTTTCCTGTCAACACAGCAGGTGACTGTTATTTGCAGCTGCAGACAGAGCTGGTTTTAGATTTTTACAGAATATTGTTTTTTTGTCTAGAAATCAACATTAAGGGGGTTTAATTCTGGGGATTTGTGAGCTATTCAATGATACTTTTCCACGTATCATTTGATGCTTTTCAGACCCCCAGTGTTAAGATGGAATACATTATAGGAATCATGCAGAGGACTGTGTTAGACTAGGTTATGCAAATTTCGTGGAACGACATGGACAGCAACATAATGGAAATCACACACAATTACAAATGACCAAAGATTAGAGAACATGCTCTCGCCTGAAGGACAGTTATTTCTACCAGCCGAGTTAACAGACTGTTCATTAATTGAATCCTTCAAATGCTGATTTGTTCTGCTTGTTTCTGTCTCTGCTGAGTGGTTTTACTTATCCCTCTCCCTCCCCTCTCCATGTCCTTTACATCCTTTTTTTTCTCCTCTTCCTCTCCCCATCCTCCTACAGCTCGACCTGCCAAAGCCTCCTCCATGCCTGCCAAACCTCCTACCACCTCCTCAATGAAGGCCTCTACCTCAAATGTTCTTCCTTTGTCAAGGACAGAGCCAGCAGTGTCTGCCTTTCCTGCTGCTTCTAGTATTAATCACGTTGATAGTGTTCCCAAGAAGACTACATCTGCTTTTAACACCACACCGCTGTCCCCTCAACCACAACCAGCATCTCCAACAAACCCAAAGACTTCATATTCCTCAGAAACGCCTCAGCAGTCTTCTCTTGATTTTACTCAGGCCTTTGCTGCTGATAGTGTTTCCAGTGTGACAGCCAGCACCACACCTGCATCACTAGGATCAGAGGCAATAGAAATAATTATAGAAACCAACGTAGAAACTGCCACAACACTGCCCTTATCAGCCTGCATGGTGGAGAAGAACATAGAGACTTTATCTTTTTCAGCTGCTACAGTAGAACCCTTATTGGAAACTACAACAGAATCACCAGTAGAGCCTAGCCTCTCTCCTGTGGAAACACTAGAGAGTAGAGCTGAAGGTCCAGTAGAGCCTACAGTAGATGAAGTACAAACCAAAGACTCAGGAGTGGTTGATGTCTCACACGCTGCCAAAGAAGAACCCTTAATAGAAAGTACAATAGAATCACCAGTAGAAGCCACCCATTCTTCTGTGGAAACAGTAGAAACTAGAACAGCTGCTGTTGTTGAGGGTCCAGTAGAGCCTGCGATAGACGTCACAGTAGATCTAACAGCTGAAACCAAAAGCGCAAACTCAGGAGTGAACATTTCACACACTGCAACAGTAGAATCCTCATTAGAAACTACAGTTGAACCATCAGTAGAGGCCAGAATCCCCTCTCCCCTGGAAACACTAGAGAGTAGAGCTGCTGTTGTCGAACGTCCAGTAGAGCCTGCAGTAGATGCTCCAGCTCAAGCAGTACAAACCAACAGTACAGACTCGAGTCCTGTTAACCTCCCACACACTGCTGCAGTAGAACCTCTAATAGAAACTATAATAGACCCTGCAGCAGAGGCCAGCACCTCTCCTCTGGAAACACCAGAGAGTAGAGCTGCTGTTGCTGAAGGTTCAGTAGAAACTAAAATAGAAATTGAAGCAGATACAGCAGCTCAAGTAGGACAAATCAACAGCTCAGACTCGGGAGTGATTAACGTCTCATATAGTGCCAAAGAAGAACCTTTAATAGAAATTACAGTAGAACCAGCAGTAGAGGCCAGCACCACTACTCTAGAGAGTAGAGCTGCTGTTTCTGAAGGTACAATAGAAAACAAAGCAGCTGACGACCTCTCACACACTGCCTTAATCCAAAATGCGCAAGAATCTGCACCCTTGCCTTTGAAAAACGAAGTAGAATCTACAATAGAGTCCACAGTCGAATCAGAATCAGGAAACGTCGCTGTGGAGGAGCGAGTGAACAAGTCTGAACAAATGAGTTTAGAGTCTGTAACACTCCATGTAGTTGAGGTTCAGGTAGAGTCTTTAAAAACTGACGAGCTCCTCCAGGCAAAATCTGTTCTGGATGAAAAAGCAGAAAAACAACTCCAGGAGTTGTCAGTTGGGACGGGGACTGGAGCCGAACACAAAGCTGCAGCCGAAACTGAGAAGTCAAGCGAAGATGAGAGTGAAATTTTAACTGAAGTTCTTTCAAAATGGGACTCTCTGTCTGAAGATCTTCAGGAGTTAGAAGGAGAAAGTGGCACGTTGGTGAAAGAGCTTCTCTGTCATGTTCCTGCAGTGCTTTCCAAAACTCCTGGCACGGTAAAATCAAGTTCAGCCTCTGATCCACCTGCAGGAGCAAATGGAGAGCCTTTGAAGGTGGAGGAGAAGGGAGGCGAAGCAGAAGCCATGACGCTGGAATCGATAACTTTAGCAAAAGTGAAGGCCGAAGTTGGAGGTCTTGAAAGCGAAGTTCTGCTGGAAACAAGGAATGCACTTGAGAAAGAAGCTGAGGTACGAGCAAAAGAGGAGAAGATGGAAGTTACGACCACAATAGAAGATGTTGCTGTATTTGAGGACACAACAGAGGCTGAAATCTTAGCACTAGATTCTATCTCTGAAGCCACCGATGCAATAGAAGCTGAGACATCCGTTATGCTGGAGGCCATGTTCGGTTCTGAGCAAGGACCGAGGCAGCCGCCTGACACTTTACTCGTCGACCAGAAACTGGGGCCACAGGGTGAAGCCTTCAGTCAGGAAGCAGAAAAAGAGTCCGGAGAGCAGGAAGGGAGCGTCTTGGAGGCCATGACTCTTGAATCTGTGACTTTGGCTGAAGTTGAGGCCTCACTGGGAACTCTAGGGTCTCTGAGTGAAACCTCAGATTATCTGGAGAAAGAAGCTGAAATTGTTGCTGGAGAGAAGAGGGTGGAGGTAGAGGATGAGGTGGCGTCTGAAGAGACGACTGAGGCTCTGAGGATCGAGTTTCTGTCTCTGCCTGAAGCTGACGATCTGTCTGAAGCTCTGCAGACAGACGCACTGATGGAGGAGCTGCTCTTTTCTGTGCCTGGGCACGTAAAAGGGGTAACAGAAGGTCCGACTGGTCAGGAGGCTGCAAGAGAGAATATTTTGGACGGTAAGTTTGACTCCTGTTAGTGGTGAAGAGACGTTAGGAGAAGTAAAGGCAAGGCGTGCTGATTTAAAGGAACAGTTTGACATTTTGTAAATACATTTATTTGCTTTCTTGCTGAGAGTTGAGAAGATCGATACCACTCTTGAGTCTGTGTGTTAAGTATGCAGCTAGCTAGCTTAGCATTAACACTAAAACTCACTAATTAATATGTTATTTCTCATTCTTTGATCCGTGCAGAAACAGAAATGTACGGGGAGTTGCATGCTGTAACTACTTCTTCTTCTGGAGACGGATAAACTGATTATTAGTCAAGAAATGGTCCCGTCATGTAACTCCCTGTGTCATTTTTAAATTTCTGTTTGTGTAAGGATTAAACAAACTATGTACAACATGTTAACTTGTGAGGTTTGGAGGTGTTGGTAGGTGGATTTTCAAACTTCGGAGAGAGCCGGGCTAATTGTTTCCCCCTGATTCTAGTCTTTAAATTATGCTAATCATCTCCTAGCTCTTCGCAAGAAAACTAACAAACTTATATGGCAAAATTTAAACTGTGTGATGGAGATTTTAGAAATAGATGTGTTAATTAACGCCGAAATAACTGCAGACACGATGTGAACAGAGCAGAAAGTATTTTGTTAAGAGATTTGAACCAAAACTGCAGTTAGTGGAGCAGTAGATGCTTTAGAAAGTGGAATCAGCTCTTGTCTTGACCCTCATCTGTCCTGTTTCTGGGGTTATTACCACAGCAACGGTTGCCACTGAGTCAGTCGACGTTGATGCAGCGGCTGCAGTGACAGATGATTTTCCAGCTCTGAAGGAGGTGCTGCTGGGACAGGAGGTGGAGGAGGAGGAGGGGGCACAGACTGAAGCTTTGGGGAATGAAGATGGTGGAGAGACACACGCAGGTAAATACTCTTGCAGACAAATCGGATGCAGGGGGTTTCAGATGCTGTTGGGTGATTTAACAACCTTTAACTATACCATAAACATACTTTATTCTTTCTCTATAACCATAAACTTTCTCTAACCGTAACCATAATGTAGTTCCTAAGCATGGATAATTTAGAAATAAACAATTTTTAAAACGTCGGCCTTAAAGGTATAACGAGTAGGATTGTAGCGGTAGTGTGTAGCCCCCAGCCAATAACAGCGTGCAGGATGTGAGGTGTGGGACTCCATAAAAACGCAGCGACCAATTGCCAGACCGTAAGCACGTGGTGCCACCGGAAGTGCATGCGCTTTGAGCCGGGGAGTTCTGAATGTTGCGTTTACAAACAGCAACCGACGAATCCTACTCATTATGCCTTTAAACGTTCAAGAACACCATCGCTAAACAGAATCTGGAGTTTTGCAGAATTGTCCAATATCAGCATTTCAAGATTCAAGATTCAAGATTAAATTTCAAGATTCAGCGTTGTCTGGTGATTGGGTTTGGTTTTAATCGTATTGTTTTCATGTGTTTTTCAGATTTAGATCCAGTACAGAGACTCTTCCTGGAGAAGATCAGAGAATACGACAACATGCGCAGGTAGAGAGACAAAAGAGGTTTCCTGCTATATTCAATAGGAAAACTCCTTTGGGGGTCCCATGCTGCTAGACTGTGCCTGAGCAACCAGAAGACAGGTGGTTCAATTCCACATGGCTTTGTTTGTTAAAGGGATAGTTCAACATTTTGAGACTTAACAGACATGAGAGTGGTATCGATCTTCTCATCTAACTCTTGAATGGACAGCAAATTTCCCAAAATGATGTTTCTTTCTCAAAGGTGTAGACTTTGAATGAAACAAGGTTCTGAAGGCGGTTATAGAAAGATATTTAAAATTGAGTTGCTGTTTCCAAAATAAACTTCAATCACTTTAGCCATCGCCATCAGGCATTCAGACATCACATTTAAACAAAGCTTCATGTGGAATGTAACTGTTTTAAATGGGCAAGGATATTGTTTCTATCATGTCCTTCAGGTTGTACATTATTCGGCTGAATGTGAATATTAAAATTTGACTCATGTGACTTTGCGTATTCTCATGTTGATGATTTTATGCTGCAATCTTAGCCAGGTCTGTCTTGTAAAGGAGTGTATCTCAAGAGACTTGCTGGTAATATAAAGGTTAAATAAATCATTTTATCACGTAATCTATCCACTTATGTATACAGCAGCTGTAAAAAGAACAGCTGGAGACATTTATTTTCCAAAATAGCACAGAAGGTGCACTATGATAACAAAACACAGAGTTTTCTTTGCATTTCTATTTTCATTTCCCCTCTCTTCTATCTCCTCTCCTCTCCTTCTCTAAGGTTGAATGGAGGACCGTTGGAGGCGGAGCCAGATTACGAAAAATACCTGTCAGAGGAGACAGCTAAGCTCCAGAGGCTTTATGGAGGAGGAGACCTGAGCAGCTTCCCAGAGTTCACCTTCACCGGTGAGAGAGAGAGATGGAGAGAAGAGAGAGGTTCAGCCACAGAGCTCTTATGACTTTAAACACGACATTGTATATAGAGCAGTGTGAGCGGCAGGTTCCCTTTCATTTGCTTCAAATATATTCCAGAAAATCCCCCCATAATGTGCTTAAAACCTCGAACTGAACCAAGCAGTTAGTATTTATCAGGTGACGATTCAATTAATAGAGAAGAAATAATTTAAATAATTGAAAAACAGAACAAAGATACAACACTTTTTTTTAGAGATACAATATTTATTCTGACAAGATGAACTTCTTATTAGTCATCATCAATAACAAGTAGTGCCCGAGGGATAATTAGCTTATCACACGTTTATTATTATTGGCATATGTTGGCCGATTAGTAAAAAGAAGCTGCAGTACAGAAATGCCAAAAATATGTTTAGAATTATAAATGGTGTCAACAGAGAGCACTGTTTATTTTTCACCTGTAAAATGTCCTGCTCACAAAGAAAAAGCAGAGAAAACAATCATCAAATATATATTGTTATCTGATTTTGTAAACTCTCAAGTATTGATCTGTATTGGCTGCAAAAATCCAGTATAAATCTGGCTCTAATAACAAGCCTGTCCCCAAGAAGCACATCATGTCTGATGCTGGTTACAGTCACACAATTTTGGAGCGGTTAAGATCTCCATGGCAACATAACGAATCTGATCGATGAACTCGCTTTTGGGTTAGTGCATAGTGTAGTTTTTCAGTAGGGATGCGAGAGAGAAAAAAACTTGACATATTGCTTCATCTACCTTGTTTTGGCTGACAATCCAATTCCTTATGGAGATTATGAATTTTATTTTTACCTCTGGAACATGATGTCTCAGCTCTACAGCACTACAGATGATTAATAGGTGTTTTTCACTGCACACACTCATTCAAGTATGTACAGTGACAAAATAGAACTAAATGTACTCCCAAATATACAGTAAATTACTTCTGCTGTTTTCTCTTTAGAGCCCGAAATGGACCAGGACTCCAAATGATCCACGACGCCTACCTCCTACTCTTTATGCCCTTCCTTAACCTCTTCTCCCTTTGCCTGTCCTCTCTGACTTCCTCCTCCATTACCTCCTCATTTCAATGTTACTGCACGGGAGAGCAGAGAGAAGAAGAAGCATAGGAAGTTTGTTTGGGTGATCTGCCATTAAAATAATAATATATTCCTTGACTTGTACTGTGCAATAATGATAGCAAAACATTTATTTTATTAAAGCAGCACTTTCAAAAGAGTAAGACTTGTGTTGTCTGATGTTGAGGATGTGTGTGTGTGTGAAATGCAATTAAAGCATCACATAGAGCAGCCAAGGCCTGCTGTATGAACAGCAGGTGGAGCTGTCAGTTCAACATCTCTCTATTTGGCTCCATTTATCTCTGTCTGCCTCTCTCTGTTTCTATGCATCACACTCTCCCTCTTTCTATCATTTCTTACCTGCATTTGCAGTCTATATTTGTCCGTGCATGCACTCTGTCTCTCTCCATCACTGCCGGCTGCGATGTGTGTGTGTGTGTGTGTGTGTGTGTGTGTGTGTGTGTGGTGACAGAGGCAGTCTTTGCCAAGTCAAATCCCCCCTCAGTCACGACTCTGTGATAGAGATGGTGTGAGTCACAGCCACAGACACACACAAAAAGAGAAAAAAAAAGCTGAGCGCAGTGCCAAATTCCATCCTAAAAGATGCACATTTTTGTTAATTTCTTTCGTTTGTCTTTTATTTCGGCGGGGAAGACACACATCTGATCGATAAATTACTGTAAAATACTTCCTTAAATAATTCGGCTATGTAAAATTCAGTGATAGAGCAGAGTAGAACAAAATAAAGGACATTTATCATTCACATTTATTCAATTCCAGCTGTGTTGATCAGGATGCGCTTAGTGGCCCTGTGGTGACGTCATCCGGTTTAGGCAGTCACTCGGATTGCCTGCGCAGAATACCGGCGTGCGTGCGCGCGCGCGCGTGTGTGTGTGTGTGTTTTGTCCTTCAGTGTTTTAGTGTAGCTGCACGCGACCCTTTGGTTGTCTGGTCAGCTCGTGACACACTTTTTATGGATTGTCAGTTAGCTAAACGTTAACGACAACAACACTAACAAAACCTTTAACGGTCGTTGCTCAACCGATTCCCGCTGTTTTGCGCGCGTGTGTGTGTGTGTGTGTCCGCACGCTCTCTCTCTCTCTCTCTCTCTCTCTCTCTCTCTCGCTCTCTCTCTCTCTCTCTCCGTCACACACACTCACCGCACATCACCCGCTACAACCACAACACGCGCTCACACACACCGCCATCCTGCGTGTGACACACCGCTGGTTAGCTAGCTAGCTAACGTTGCTTCTCACTGACTGGCGGCGTTGTTGTGTTTTAAATTCGGTTGTCTCCCGTCTTGTTATGCGTTGACGTGATTATCGTTGAAGCGCCGGATTATCTGCACCCCCTCCTCGGCTGACCGGGAGCCGCCATGGAATGCCGTGTTCTGTCCATACAGAGCCATGTAGTCCGGGGATATGTGGGCAACAAGAGCGCCTCCTTCCCGTTACAGGTAAATACAACTCGCATGCACCCATTATCGGACAACGGGCGACGGTTCGCCCGTTATCGGACACGACCCTGTCTGACACGCTTGTTTCCCCTTTACACACAAAATCTGACCGCGACCTTCCATCAACACTAAACCGACCCGTGTAAATACCGATTTTTGTAAAGACAGACGATAATTACATCGTACAAAGTTCGTACAAGCTTTGCTAACATAAATCGGTCATCCGCCTCAACCGTCGCTGGATGAGTTAATATGTGACCGCGGTTAATTAGTTGTATTTTCCTTGCTCTTATAGTGAAAAAGGATATGAATGATGGTGGGGAGAAACCTAAAATAGCCTAACTGTATTGTCACATAGATGTCAAGCAATAACCGCGACGACAGGTGTCGTGCAAATTCTGTCCCCCTCCATTTACCTATCCATTTCACTGAAAGATGTGGAATATGGGTATTATAATGGCAGCTGATGCTCTCTTGTTGTTCGTGCTTTTGCTACATATTTTACATTTAGGCTGTAAATGAAGGAGGAACTGCTTATCTGACGGATGAATTGTGGCACCTGTCATTGGGAGGGTAATGGAGCAAGGTGTTGTTCTGTCATCACAGGAGAAAACACACACATGTGTTACAGAAAGTCGTGTTACATGTCTGGCTGCAGAGCAACTTCGACGTTGTTAATGACTAGTTTGTTGGCAGAGTTGTGTCTGATAATGGACCTCCTGCTGTTCATCAAATGACCCCTGTTTGGATGGGGTAAAAAAAAAAAAAGCTTTTCACCCACAGGTCAATGTAAGTTAGCCTGTCAGTGCTGGCTAATGATAATCTCAGGGGTCAGAGGGAAATTTGTACCCTAAAGTCAGCGTGTTAACCAGTCACCACGGTGTCGGTGCCTCAGGTTGCCTTTATTTGAGCTGTAATGGTCATGATGTGTATGGGAACATCTAGATGGACACAAATCCAGCCTCCTGCAGTGATAACCTGCAGGTCCGTACTACAGGATGGACAAATAATCAATACAGCTATTTGGTGCTTTTCTGATAAACTACATGTTTTGCTGCAGACATGTAGTAGCTGCTCTGGTTTCTGAAAGGTGATTGTGACTGTGTTGCATGAGAAAAATTGCACACATGTACATTTTGTTTGTTTGTTTGTTACAAAGGCTTTAAGACCACACACTTCAGAGACAGCTCTCTCAGTCGTCTGTAAAGTTCAGTGGCACTGAAAGCACTTGATATCGCAGTGAATGAAGTAGTGTATTGATTACTGCCGTTCAGGGGCATGTTTTCCTCTTTGTTTACACAGATTATTTGTGACCAGTCTTGCAATTTGCATTTGTGGAATAACAAAATCACCTGTAATCGTGATACCATCCATCTTGTGAACATAAGAGCCGGACAATAAACAGAATTGTTTTAGATTATCGAAATTATGAATCTACATACAGACCCAAATTTACTCATATTGCAGTTTGGAATAAATTAATTAAACGGCTATAACGACGAGCGACATCTTATCAAAAGGTCAGTCAGCCAATCAGCCAACAGTCCAGTAATTAATCAAGACAATCATATCAGAAGTGAGCCAACATGAGAAAGGAAATACATGCCCTGATGAATATGAAATGATCATTGTTACATTTATCGTTATTGGTCTAAATCTGCTAATTTATTTTGATATAGATGTAAGATCATATCGCCAAGCCCTACTGGGCAGTGTGTTGTAATGTTACTGATAAAATTATATATTCGGACACCTCAAACATAGCTCTAAATCACTGCTTAGCTTGTACATTAGTAAGCTGCAAGCTGTGATTCTTTACAGTATGTTAATTATTAATGTCAGTAATCGTTA
This sequence comes from Oplegnathus fasciatus, assembly GCA_003416845.1. Taxonomy (NCBI): domain Eukaryota; kingdom Metazoa; phylum Chordata; class Actinopteri; order Centrarchiformes; family Oplegnathidae; genus Oplegnathus; species Oplegnathus fasciatus. Next base: position 232,009 of record NTHP01000292.1, on the reverse strand, counting down.
AACTGACTGGCAGCTGAAGGTTTTCACCCCGGCAGCCAACAGAAGTTCAGAAAACTCATGATGATTTTCAGTTTTCATGTTTGTTTTCTTTGGTAATTCAGGGTATGATATCAGCCTCTTCTTATCAAAGCAGGACCCCTCTTTGTACGTTTTCATTAATGTGGCTCCCACCCCTAATCAGAAGGTCATCTGAAAAGGGAGGGTATTATGCATCAGTCAATTAACCTGAATAACACAGTGGATTGTAAAGCACTTACAGATGAAGGACTGTTGAGTACTGTTTTTGAGAGGCTCAACATGTGTCTTGTTCTTTAGCCTAATGATAGGAACTATCACTTTTCTGTTGAGTCATTTCCTACATTAACAGTAGCAACGAAGCCCCTACCTAAAGGCAAGGTTTACTGTATGAGAAGGCATAACCACCAGAATAAGGAGCCAAAAAAAACAAAAAAACAGAGCGAATGCATTCAAAACAAGCCATTGATTTGATATTATGTGAAAGGACACAGAGGTTATTAGCTCCTCCCGGCCATGAAAGTGAGAGTCATTTCCCTTTATGATCCCTAATGTTGACGGTAGGATGATAACAGTGATTGCTTTGGGTGTATAATTGCCGTGATGATGATGCTGGTGATTGTTATAGTTTCATATTTTCCACCAGCAGCAGCAGCAGTGTGGCAGTCTGTAGTGACGGCGAGGCTAGTATAGGCCTACAGTACATGCCCCATCATCCTGAAAGACAGTCACTTGTTGTGAGAAGTGCCGAGTCTATTTTTAGCCTGCTGCGCCCCAGGATGTAGTTTGCGGTTATCCTAATGGCTGCTGGGCTTTGATGCATGTCACCAGGACTTAGTGCAGCCATTAATGTTCAACTATTACGGCTGATTAAGGCCTGTCTGTACCCGGCTAATGTTAAAATAATATTTACCAGTGCAGCTTACTAAAGCTTGCACTAGACACTGATATTAACCAGTACATTGTACTAAACCTACAACTTAACCAAAGCAGGTCATGGTTAAGTTCACTGTCAACATTATCAACTAGGACTAATGGATGCATGTGGCTTTTTAAAGACACTGGTATCCAGTATTTCTTCCCCCATATCTGTTGATACCAGTATACATTTTTATAAGTGTTTCTAAAGGTAAGATGGTCCCACGGTTCCTTACAAATATATACAATAAAATAAAGATAAATGGTTATTCTGTTGCTAATTTGATGGTTGTGTCAAGTGTCATAGCCTTAGAGAAAAAGAATAGTAAAATACCAGTTTTACAATAACCATATATTGATACTAAAACTAGTATTTGTCAGTACCAATAGTTTTTCAGAGCATCTTTAAACAACCCATATCATAAGTTGACATTTACGCTGTTTTATTATGCAGACAGAATCTGTAATAAAGCTTTCACAAGTCTTTTTAGTCTTTTTACAGGGTGCCTGCAAGTCATGCAAGTTATACTACTTAACTTCAAGACCTTAAACAGTCTTGGATGCAGGTAAATCTGGCGTTTTACAATTTAATTGAACTATTATGAGCCTTACAGATGATTTCTTTACGCACAGCTCCTCTGGTGAGAAGTTAAACCAGTCATGCAGGATGTCTTTCAGCTGCTTTCAAATGATTACAGTGATGAAATTGGCCTTATTTTTCATCGTAATTTGCATCGAAGGGTCTTTATAAATTGTTAAATCTAAGGAGACAAACCCTTCAGGCACCATGTTTTATCTTGATATTCGTATCATCAGCAGACACCAGCTTGGTAAGTGTAACTTTACAGTATTGTAAATGCATTTGGCTGGTGAGTATTGCAGTCAGTTTGTGAATGAACCGCCACTGATGCTTGTGGACATTAACAAAAAAAATTTAAAAAGTGACTATTTTAAATTTAATTATCAGAAAGCCCACGGGTCAGTGAAGGAGCTGCTCTCACTATTCAGAGTAATAACCATGATTCACTTGGTGCTGAAGATAAGGGATAAGATGATGATGACGACGACGATGATGATGATGTCAGCGAGCGTGCAGGGCATCCCTCTCTCTGTGCTGACAGGACAGAGACTCTCAGGAAGCAGTGCTCTGATTGGCTGCCACAGGATTCCTCCTGGCGACGTCACTGAAGATGGAGACAGGCTGCCTTAGAGCTGGACTGGATAGATTCAGCTTTCGCATAGAAACAAAATTCAAGACGAGCGCTGTCTTCCTGCACCAAATTGGGGTATAATGCGTTTTTAGATATGCATGTTGAGTTGAATTTATATTATTAATTTTGAACCTTTATCAGTCAGCTGGAACCGAACCGTTGCTCATTCAAAAACAGAACATTTTACTGCTCAAGAGAAGAACTAAGCAGGTTGTCGATGTAGAAGTCTCCTGATTGAGGGACTATAAAAGCTGAATAAGTGAATTAGCGCGGGGTCACATGAAGAACAGTGTCCACTTCACTTCAGCCTGTTAGATATTTGCTGACATGGGTTCTGCAGTAGCTCATGTCACTGCCCTGCTGTCCTGAAAGTGAATCGTTAAGCTTTCAGGCTGTTGTGATCCTATTTAACTATCGTCAAATCAGAAGACTTTCAACTGGCAGCTCATTTAGTTTTAGATACTGATGCTAATTCCCAAAACATCCTTCTGAGGAGACTGAAACCATGTGAGAAGAAATGGATAATTCTTCATTGTTGATAGCCAGACAAGCCTGTATTCAACACTTATTTCTACTAGCCACGCTAGCGGCTGGTCGGTTGGCTGGTCGACCACTTTTGTCCAGACTAAAACATCTCGACAGCTACTAAATGAGATTTTGTACAGACAGACGTTCATGGTTCCCAGACGATGGATTGTGATAAGTTTGGTGAAAATTCAGTTCATCCAACACTTTGGTTTCTTTTCTGTCCATGGCAATGTGTTATGATATGTCTTGTAAACAATCCAGTGAGGTGCAGGAGTGCGTATAATCAAGTATAATCAGTCAAGTGGGGGAGGGACCTTTCAGGTAGACAAGTGAAGTGACCACATGGTCTGAGCCGGAGGACAGATAAATTTCACTCTTCTGCATGTTTAAAAATATGTACACCTGTTTGAACCTCTAAAGATGCATATTTGAAATAAATAAAATATAAAATATACTGTACATCTACATTATGTATCTATATTATGAAGGGGTTTTCTCTACGTTGCCTCAGGGAAACGTTGTGCAGTTAGGCTACTTTTCAGAGTATTATTGTGCGTGTGTGTAAGGACTTGTAATGTGATGTAAAATGAAGGTCTTGGTTGTTATAAAATAAAATGTTTTATATGAACATATCCACTGAAATTCACAGGCAGTGGACACATCGTCATTCGATGGGCGAAAGAAGCCTAATCAAACAGTTACCCTCCGACAGGGAGGACAGGGAGTTTGAGGGAAGTGAGGAAGAATTCATCCCAGAATAATGTTTGAGAGGCAGAAAAATACTAGTCTACAATCAATTTATTACTTCTGGAATAATTAACTATAAACTGTAGTATAATCTGCATCATACAAATATTAAACCACTACTAGTACTACTACTAGTAGTAGTAGTAAAACACCAAGGAACATCTGATGGTTTCAGAACATTTATTAAGTGAAATACGTTAGAAAGAAGCACTTTTTTCATTTGTTTTTACATAGTATTTGTTCAGAACATTTGTATTGTGCAGCAACACAGTTGTAGTCATTGTATTGTAACAGAAAGTACAATTTTAGATAATTATAATAATTATACATATTATAATTGTGCAAACAAACAGTGCTACATTTGTTTATTAATGTGCAACTTAACAGTGAACACACAGGAGCTAGCCCAAAGCTGAGGGACTCTGCCAGCTAAGTCACGATGCAGTAAATGTAGCGTTTGTGTTGACTCAGATGTGATCAGCCTGTACTATGACACATGCTAATTAAAGTAACTCGTCATTTCGAGAGGGCTTCCTCATTTGGGAATTTACCAGAAGTGTTTCCTCAAAAAAGGAGAAATGTTTACTTTTCATAATTTTGCGAATATCCTCTCATCAGCCTCTGACGATGCTTTCCAGTCAGCAGCATTGTAAACAGTCTTTCTGTGTCACTGACTTGAGGCTTATGAATAGAGCGAGAAAGGATGTGACCTAAATAACATATTCTTAGCCCCATGTACATCGGTAGGCCATAAATACGCAGTTTTACATCAACAGTGGATTAGCATCCTGCTCAGCAGAAGGAACATGTTGTAATACACAGATTGGTCCTTTGTTAATTCATGTTTATTTAAAGTTGTGACATCCTGAGTTAATTAGGTACACCAGACTAAAGCAAATGCAGTCTAATGCAACAATCCTGCAATAAATCCTATATATCCTATAGTATGACACAATACAATCCAACAGCACCACAAAATACAGCCTTTAAAATGACCTTAAAGGGGGCACCTCAGTAGCTTAGGGGTTAAGATGCTGACCCTGGTTGGACCTTTAAGAATCAACACCTCAGTAAAAATGTTTTTAAAAGCACATTCTTACAGTACTGTCTTTTAAAAATAGTATTTTCAATAAAACTGTGTCATGTTCTGCATTCCTGACACCGCTGAGAGCTTGGCATGTTTCCTGAATGCCTCCTGCTGATGAAACAAATACAGCATTTCACCTTTCAGAAAACAAATGCCACACTTGGAAAGTTTCCATCAGTCAGCCCGCAATAGCTGGAGCATTGACAAGTTCTCTCAAGGTCAAAGCGAATGTCTACGCTGCCTCTCCCCTCTGAAAGCAGATTCTTGTATCTCAAAGTTACAGTCAATTGAAAAGAACAAAGAACTCATTCACTCTGCCTGCTTCCTGCTTCAGTCCAATTAAATTAAGTCATTCAGATAACAATTGACTGTGCACGTGGACGGGTCATGTGTCTTTCTCTCTCTCTGGTAATTAAAATAAAATCTGTAAAGAAAGACAGAGAGAGTTGTTTTTTGTAACTGTGCCAGATCTGTGCGGGTTTCAGCTGAAGTTAAACCGAGAGGATGTTGTTTTTATCTCCACTCACAGATCACAGCCGGGGTTAAATCAAGTCAAATGGAGGTTTTTTTTTTTTTTTTGTTTTTTCAGAATCAGAATCAGCTTTATTGGCCAAGTATGTGAACACATACAAGGAATTTGACTCCGGTTTTGCTCTCAGTGTTACACACAGAACAATTTACAGGAAGATAGAAATAAACATACAGATCAAATTAAACAGAACTATTGTATGTACATACAAGTATGTGAAAAAATAGGTATATATATAAATATATATACAAAAAGTAACAACATACAATGTCTATATACAAGTCAAGTAGCTCTGTAAATGGTAAAGAAATACAAATTGTGCAAAGGAATAAATATTGAACGGGTAATGTAATAGATCACTTTATATACATGAAGTGGGTGGTTATTGTATATATCTGTATGTCTATATTTAGTATATACAGCGTGCAGAATTTATATTTGGTAAATATATATGATTTATGTTTAAATATATAATTTGTAGGTACGTGGATGTTTCCCTTTATCAGTTAGAGTCTCAGATACATGTTTACATGCTGTAATTCATAAGTAGTAAACAATATTGTGGATATTTGTAAAATATATATATATATTATCACAATATACAGTATTTTACAAAATAATTTTATACTAACACATATTTACGTGATGTGATAATAATTTAGGGATGGCTATTGGTGCTTTCAAATGAGAAAATGTGTGATGTAGAATTAAAGTAGTTAATCAATATTTTGATATTGTCAAAGGATCATATTACTGTGTAATGTGAAAGTATAGTGTTTCAGCTGTTTTCAGCTAAAACCGACTGTACGCTGCCCGCCCAACACCAAACGGCAGACCGACCTGAGAGTTGGCGACTAACTGGTGAACATAGCGGAGCATTCAGCAGCTGAAGAGCCACATATTTCCCTCAGGTGCTGGTGGAGACCAAAAACAGAGCTAAAAGGAGAGTGAGTGTTGAACTTACATTCAGCAGGTGGACTCAAACACGACTCCAAATGAATGATAATGATGCTGCATACCTGCTGGATGTGTTCACAGGTGATAATATCCCAGTGTTGTGTTCACGGCTTGTTTCTGCTGCCCTCAAGTGGCCAAAAAAAATCAGTTATTGCAGGTTTAAACCAATCGGGTAGAGACATTCTTTGTACATTTTGCTCAGCAAGAACTACATTATCAAATACCTTAAACCAGTTGTCGCACACTTTGCATACTGCGTGTGCAGGAGTGTGATATATTTGTACCACTATACATAAAATACAGTTTATAGAAAGTGTTACTCCGAATCTCTCCTGACATCTAATCCGTTTCCCCTCTCAGGTTTTAGGGTTTGAGGTGGACTCCATCAACTCTGTCCAGTTCTCCAACCATACAGGTAAGACAGACGAGCTAGCATATTTCTTCGTGTGTGTGTGCTGTGTTTTAGTTAGTGTGTGTGGGTGTGTATGAGTCAGCCAGTGCCCCTGGTGTCGTGATGAGGCGTTAGCGGGTGTTAGAGAGACGGTTGTCGTCGAGGCAGGGGCCGTGTTGAGGCTGACGAGTCAACACAGCGGAGTGAGTCAAGTTTTTGGGGGGGTCAGCGACTTCGCTGGCTGGCACCAGAGCAGCTTTCAAACCCGGACGTAGCTGCCGGGGATGAACTCCATTCACATTTTAGACAGGCTTTCTCTCTCAGTCCGTCTTGGAACATCTTGGATGCTGCTGGTCTTATTTTGATGAAACATGAAGCAATGATGCCAGTTCTGTGCTCATAGATAACAACAATTAAAGGGGCACTGATTTTACACATCAAGATCAGTTTACTTATCAAGAAGAGGACTTCTCAGCCTGTGAAAACAGCTGTATCAAGTCCTTCTAAAGTCGTGGGCTTGGAGACTACAGACTAAGTTAAAACAGAGGGGAAAGGATGTGGGAATTTACAGTACCAGACAGGGAGGGTCTAATGAAAGATGAAAGATTGAGTTGCATTATGGCAAATATAGTTGTTTTTTTTAGCATCTTGACCCATATTAGTGATTAAAAGGTAGAATATCTCTATTTCTGTTCCATTGAGTTTAATGTTTAACTTTATGAAAGTGCAGCACTAATTCCCAAATCCCCAAAATAATCACAATACATTATATTATCCGAGTTAGTGCTGAAATAGTTGTAAAATTTATAAGCAGTACGATAACGAACAAAGGAACCTCACTCAGATAATGTTGGTGAACATTTTTAATTTAAATATGCATTCATAAACGAGCAGAACAAACATGCATCTTCTTTTGTTCTGTTTTCTATCACTGCTGACAAAATATCCCCTTAAAACCACCGTCTGCCACAGTAAATGTGTGTTTACTTGCATCCTGCAGTGTCCTGCATGGATTTAATGCTTTTCACAGAGATATGTTGTCAGATGTTATACTGCCACAGCTCTAGCACTGCATCACTCTAGTTTGTGCGCTTTCCTGATGAAGGTTCTGTAATGCTGTGATTAAAGATCAGAGTGATTTTTTTAAAAGTCTGAGCGAATGTTGTATATTGAATAATAAGAATAATTAAGTTTATTTACCGCATGTATCACTTATCAAAGTCAGTGATTACAAAATGCATTGCAAAAGGCAATTAAAACTTTTAAAAAGGCACATTTGCAATAGCAATAATCTGATTTTGAAGAGACTTGGACTGATGATGCATCTCATTCCTGATTGGCCCAGAGGGGGTGTCTGCGTCATCGCTTGGTGTCACATTTACTCGTAATATTTTGATCTAATTTCCAGTCCCATGAATGAGTAATCTGCGCTGCGTCTTTCCCCTCTCTTGCACTGATGGATGGTCTCAGCTCATGTTATTCATGCAAACTGAACCTTGAAGAATGAATCAGCTGAGCGCTGTGAAAACAAACACATCTGCCCAGCTGTTGCTTGTTGCTTCACAGTGGATACAAGAAATATCCAGACTCAGAAATCCTCACAGGGTCAGTACATTGTGACAAAGTCTGTTTGTGGCTGGTCAGTTATCCTATCTGCTTATTTGATAGCCACTTAGAGATCCTATCCTGTTTTATTTTTTTTGGCTGGTTAGTAAGAGACACCGCAACCAGTTCCCTGCTAAAACTTTTCCTTTTTTAAGATATTTTATGGAACTTAAAAGGCAGCCGATTGTTTGCCTTTGTGATGACCAGATTTGCTGGTTTTCTATGTGTAAAAAAGGTAGAAAAACCTCCAACAGCAGAATAATTGTAACTTTTGGTTCTGGCACGTCAGTTTGACCCATTTCAGGCATCCCCCCCTCTGCTAAACATAGAAATTTAGCTACTAATTTTGGTTGTTGTTGTTTTTACAGTATTGAGTGGTACAGAGTGGATGACCTTGACCCCCTCATGTCATGATAGTCTAGTTTTTCATTTGTTCTAGTTTGAGAATACAGGTAATCATAACCTACTCTGCCTTCAGTTTCAAGCCGGAAAAGGTCAGCAAGCTGATTAACAAGCTGAAATTAGTTTCTACACTGTTTGAAACCAGCCAGGTTAGATGTGGGTTTTGTCATTTCATTGTTGTTGAGATGGATGATGTTGAGCTTAAAACTAGTGAAAGTAATCTGTTGTGATGCTGCAGACTAAGGGTAAGCATAATTGTAGGTGTACTGTAGGATAAGTGATGCTGTGTGGGTGAGTGTGGGCCTTGTCTCTCAGATGCAGAGACGTATAAAATCCTGTAATTTAGAGCTTTTTGGAAGCGTTGTAGCCTGGATTCAACCAAACATTTATGATGAGAGGATCCCTCGACCAGGTCTCTCTACAGACATCATTGATCAACTGAAAACTCAAGTGACTCGTCATTTAAAAAAAACGTTTATTCAGGACGATCCGCAGACTTGCTGTGATCAGAGTTCTTTGGAAACTATTTTCTATCGAACATATAGTAAAACCGGTTAAAGGGGAGGTCTGTGAATTGGTAAATGGGACATTGTTTCTACAAGCTGTGTCTCAAATGTCATTTTTGATGCTTTGAGCGCCACAAATGAAACACCACCCACCTCTTGTGCATTTGGGAGGCAGCAGAAGTTTCAGTGATTAATATCTCAAAACCTCTTTGAAATAAAGCTCCAGAGATGCCAGCAGTTACGTGTTTTTTTGTTACTCTGTTTGATCCTTTAAGTTTTAAAATGAATAAGCACTTATGAGTGGCTTATTTCTTCTTCGCCATAAGATGGTTATTTTCCAAACCAATGAAATAAGGTGCTTGTGTTCCCTTTGATAGCTGTCGCCACTTTCCAGCTGCGTTTACCCTGTTTTGCATCATGTTTGCTGAAGATTAACACAGAATTATTTCTCAGTACAGGATCTTCTTTATTTGCAGCTGATTCATGTCCCAATGTTTACTTAGGTTTGGCTCTCGCACTTTGTGTTGGTACTTCTGTCTTCAGTTAAGGATGGTCTGTTTTTGTTTGAGGCTGATTGGCTGGACGAGGCAGATGTGACTTAATTTTTGAAGTTTATGTGGGAATGGGAAAAGATAATCCCAAGAATATCCATTTTGGATGCTGTTGAACCACTCAGAATATGGTTTAGGGACATTTTTGCATTATGTTTTGTTTGCCAGGTATTCATACTTCAGAAAAAACAGCCCTGTGTTTTAAAAAAAATGCAAGGGGGTGTTTTTGATACTGGAGAGATGATGAAATACAACCCAGTAAGGCCAGTTTGAGTAACAGATCCACGGATTTGAAGACTTACAAGGTGCCAAAACACTGCACAGCATTTTTTATATTAAGAAGAATTTGACAACTCTAGAAAGTCATCAGAGCTGAAATAATTTTATCTTTTTGTCTCCATGATCTCCAAGTAAACAGTAAAAACACAGCTGTCACGCTACAAACTAGCAGGAATGTGTGCTTGCACGTTTTTGATTGGCCATTGCAGCGCCTAGCCAGATGGCGTTGGATTGCGTTGCGGCAAAAGTTGAGCCGGGTTCAACATTTTCACCCCCGCAGTCCCATTGAAATGAATTAGGGGGCTGTGTATTTTCACACAGCACACTTGTCTGTCTGAGCACAGCCTAGACGGGTTCCTGTGAGCTCAAGTTCAATTTAAATCTTTAGGGACCAATTAGACTGAGATAAGACTGACTATTCACTAATCATAGGTTTCATGCTCACTGTTATTATCGCCCCACATACAGAGTAGACAGTGATACAGCTGAGGACGATGTCAAGACTGAGAAAAATCCTCACATCTGTGGTTTAAATTGTGTTTGTTTCAGTGACCTTAACGTAAAAATCCCTCAGACTCCTGCGCTTGTTTAATCAGATCTTATAAATTGGAACGTTTGCAATCTCTTCGAGGAGAGTGTGTAATTCGCTGTGACATATTGAAGAAGACGTGTGCATCTGAGAGGGAGAAGGGAAGGCTGGCGACAGTGACAGAGAAGGTGAATAGAGGGAAAGCGAGACAGGACATTTTTGAATCGGAGAGACAGACAGCGGATGATGGAGAGAAAGACGGAGAGAGCGACAGGACGCAGCAGTAAACAGCAGCAGGCGTTGTGAATTGCGACAGCAGCGAATGATGACGACAGAAGCAGCTCTTATCTGTAGGCCTGCCTTCACTCTCTCTCTCTCTCGCGCGCGCTCACACGGCGCTCCGACTGCTCATCTCTCTTTCTTAGCCCCTTTGGCTTTCTCCCGGCTTGTTGCTTAGCAACCAGAACCCCCCACCACGTGACCTGGCTGTGACTCACCTGGAGCTGCGACATCATCGGCCTGCAGCAAACATGTCATACGCAGACAGACGTGCACTAACGCATGCTGACGTTGGCATTCTCGTCACATATACATGTACGTCCATATTGGTACATGCAGTACTTAACTCGTATGCGTACCCAGATACACAAATACACACATATATACTCCCCCACACACAACGTAGGTGTGTTTGTAAGGAGAGGGGTCTGTGTCCTCGTCCTCCCCCAGCCTCCCCTCTGTCCCTGGCTGACCAGATACTGTGGCTGCAGGCTTCACAAAGACCTGCTGCTCTATGTGTGTGTGTGTGTGTGTGTGTGTACTTCTTGAGACACAGCCTGTTTTCTTTGGTCTGAGCCATAGTACAAAACGTTTCCTTTTCTGTACTTGGTTCATTGAAGTTCACACTACTCAGTCACATAGACTAACAAGATGCTTTTGAGTCACGCTGGCAGAGAGGAGTCGAAACAAAATCGATTCCAGTTTCTGTAACTTTATTTAAGAATGATGGATTTTTTTGGAGTTTGGATTGGACGTTTTTATTGCAGTAATTTACCGGTGGGAAACACATGTGGAACAGCTGGATATGAGCATCAATTCAGACAAGTGGTGGAGGAAGTACTCTGATCCTTAGCTTAAATAAAAAATAGATACAACAGTGTAAAAATACTCAGTTACAAGTAAAAGTCCTGCATTCAATCTTACTTAAAGGTGCCCTGTGGAGTTTTCTTATAAACAGACAAAAGTTCTGTTTACAATCAGTGTTAGGCACCAAAAACGCATTGTGTGTATCTTGAGCTCTAACACATGTATTGAATGCATTCCCTTCCTCATTAGAGGTGTAACGATACGAGTATTCGCCCCGAACCGTTGGTTATTTTTTCTTATTGACAGTATGCTGGTATTTGAGTGCCTAAACTCTTACAGGCAGAATTATGACCAATGAGCCGCTGTTTAGATTTTTCAAAATAAATAACAAAAATGTTATTTTCCACATTTTTTTTTTTAGTTTTGTGTATCATTACGCCCCTATTCCTCACAAAACATTTGCAAAGCCGATTTTTAAAGTATTTTAAGTCCTGCATTGTTTACATCCATGTTTACAAGCTTGCAGTCTTCTCCTTCCTCGTCTTTGTCGGTGCGTTGCTGCATATCTCGGCGTGTTACGTCCACCTGTCGATCAGTTGAACAGTGTGAAACCATGGGCTGGAATGTGTAGGTGCAGGAGACAAACAAAACAAAACCCACTCACAGACAAACAGCTCCATAGAGGTCAAAAACTCAACAGAGAACTTCTGTACTTTAAGTAAAAGTACAGAAGACAACAACAACAACACGTAGTAGCAAATGTAAAAGTTCTCATAATAAATTGGCCCCTATGAGTGTTGTTACATAGGCTAAATATAAGTGATATTTTAATATTTCAGCTGGTGCAGCTGTCTTGAAGTACTTTAAATACTGCTGGGTATACCCGTCATATGTTTTGTATGTAAATATGAATCAGCAAAGTAAATAGTAGCTTCTTCCCTCAGACCACAACCAGCATGATTTTGTCCTGATATTTAATGCTCAAACTGAAATGGCAGCACCCTCCTAACATGCCTAGACACATTTTAATGTTAGGTATAAAATTGAAAGTTTAATCAGCTTAGTGGAAAAGTCATTGTAACAATACAGGAGTGCAAAGGTTTTAATGTGTGTGTCAGCATCTACTGTATAGGGGATGTTAACGTGCACATATACAGAATGTATGTGTGTGTGTGTGTTTGTGTGTATTTGTGTTCATGTGCCACTAGAATGAAAAAGCATTGCAAAGGGTTTGAGTCAGCAACTTACCAACACAATAACTCCTCTCCTCTCCTCTCTGCAGGTTATTCTCATTGGAAAGGCCAGGTGTTGACAGCAGATGAGCTCCATGTTCTTTACGAAGGAATCAAGCTGAACAACGTACACCAGTATGACTATGTTTTAACAGGTGAATACCCAAAATTACAACATCTGCAACTGGAACGCTCCACCACAGTTCTGCAGTTAGATTTAAGTATTTGATACACAGAGTACAATGACTGATAAAGTTTTGAAAAAATAAAATATGCTTGGGGATTTGTGTGTGTGTGTGTGTGTGTGTGTGTTGTGTTCAGGGTATACCAGAGACACATCCTTCTTGGAGATGGTAGTGGACATTGTTCAGGAGCTAAAGAGAGCCAACCCCAACCTGGTGTATGGTAAGAAACCACATGGTTTTATTTAAGTTATTTCAGTTTTTCAATAAAGGCACAGCCAACAGAGCACTTGGTTGTCGGAGAGCTATAACTGCCTTTGATGTACATGTACCGATACACAGGAAATAAATGCATCTTCTGTTGTTTATTCCCACCTTGAGCGAACTTTGGGTAATTCTTCCTAAAGGTTGATTGATGCAGTTTGGGTAATGTGCAGTTTTTTGTTGCATCAATGGAGATATGACACACACAGTGGGGATCTTGCATCTTTTCAAATTTTTGACACCTTCGAACTTTACTCAGATTTTACTGTGGTATATGTAGAGCATTAGCAGCAAATTTATGTGGTTATGACTTTATGTGGTTACTCCTATGAATACTACATATTTCGGCTACTCATTACTCTTGAGTGTTAACATGACCTGTCCATGACCATTCAAACTGCTGCTTTTGACCACAAATCCATCATCTGCAGCTTTTTAAACTCCACTCATTCATCCGGCTCCTTAGCTGCCAGATGCTCGATTGCTAACTTTGTCTGTCTGCTGTTTGGTGTTGGGCAGGTAGTGTACAGTGGGTTTATCAGAGCTTTTTGGATGAAAACAGCTGCCTGCTGCTGCTGGAAACAGGGTTGATGAGAGCAGATTTTGCTATGAGCTAAAAGAGGCTGAAAAACTGTAGAGCTGCAGAGTTGAGTGATAAGTCTTCCACATTACACGAAGTCATTTGATCCATTGTTATCATAAAAATATGAATTAGTGGAGCTTTAAAACGAGTTAAACCACACTTACTCAGCAAGTTAGGCTCATGACAAAACATAAGATTATGTGGGGCAGTGAAACAAAATCCCCTAACAGGATCAAATTAACAGTTAATATTTGAAACTTTTTAAGTGATAACCCAGCAAAAAAAACCATTAGTTTTTCACATTAAATAGCTTTGTGTCACTGTGGACCTCTCTCTCTCTCCCTCTCTCTCTCTAGCCAGGAGGATTTCCGTCTCATGTTGCACGAATCAGTTTCACTCAAATCAAAAGTTGTTGCAGCTTGGCCTGTAGTCACTGTGTTAGTGGATATAGTGAAGACCTACTGCCACTCTTCAAAATAATAAGCAACCAGAGGGTGACATGCATAATGTGCTCCTGTTTACCCAAGTCCTTTTTGTAGTGGACAGAAAGTACTGTGTTACAGTAAGAGGTTGTTGTGGTGAAAGGATGTAATTCACCTTTCTGTTGGTCCTACTTGTCCTCATCTGGTTTTACATTCATAACGGAGAGAGCAACAGGATAGCATTGATAGAGGAAGAGAGCAGAAGTTTTCTAGTCAAGAAAAACTATAAATAAGATGTGGCTGCGTTGCACTCAGACGAGACCTCAGTACCATGCTGAACTGTGTCCACAACAAAGTATCATACCTGTCAAGTACTGAAAGTCTTGTTTGCTGGATTTTTGATCAAGTATTTCCTGATTTAAACCATAATTTTGTCAATTTTATACTGCATTTAGAAAAAGATCTCACTCACTGTTAGTGGTAATACAACATTTATCACTGATACATTTGAGAGACTTGTTATTGTAGGTGGGTTGTTGTAGGAAATACCCCAATTGTTTTGGTCAGTATCTCTCAATCACTTACGATTACAGAGTTTGTGTAGATATATAGAGGAGTTTTTGCTTTGATTCTGGGGGACTGGCAGCACAATCTGGTGTTTATGTTGATGTGTTATAAATTTAAAGCTGCTCTAATCAATATTTTTATATTGACAACGGAGCAAAGGACTGTATGTTGTAAGAGTTGTCACTCGTGGTAATAAACCCACAGGGAATTATCACCCAACTCTGCAGTTCCCTTCAGCTGTGCGGAGCATTTCAGCCTCTTTCAGATCATTGTTTTGGTTTTACAGCCCGCAGCTTTACTGTTTTGGTTCACTCTCACCGCTGTTATTAATCTTGATCCCAGCTGCAGCAGGCTGATAAACCCACTCGACCTGCCCAGCACCATAAAGGAGGCAGTCAAAGTTAACGACTAGCTGGTGAACAGAGTGGAGCATTTAGCAGCTAAAGAGCCAGATGTTTCCCTCAGGCGTTGGTGGAGACCAAAACAAAGCAATAAGGAGACATTTGCCAGGCGGACAGAGACACGACCAATAAATGCTAATGTTGCTCCTTATCTGCTCTATTGTAAATTGGCAACTGTTGGCTATATTAACTTTATAAGGTGATAATGTGCCAGTGCTATGGCTGAAAAATCAATTAATGCAAGTTCAAACACTATGTCATGTTGTCTATTGCAGCCATTTGTGTGAGAGCATAAGGGAAGTACTTATCACAGCCTATAGTCCACTACTGCTGAGGGTGTAAAAATATAAAAACCATTAGTGTGTTGGTGACCCCTCCTGGCACATTTGTATCGTGCGGCGTAATGAACATTACAGCCTCCGAGAGGCACTACCAGGGCCTTTCAGTCTTCTGTTTCTAACAGAATTTTAAAGCGAACGATAGATGTTTTTCTGTCGGTGTCTCTACATGCTGGCTTGGATGTGTTTACATCTCCGAATCCAGTTTCATGCCTCCCATCACTGCAGTATTTATGTAACGCTGTGATGGTTGGAGCTTTACGGGTCTGCGTTGGGTGACTCCGAATGTATTTTTGTCATTTCAGTATGTGACCCCGTCCTCGGTGATCATGGATCTATGGTGAGATTAGCACTGTGTGAGCAGTTGTTTGTGTGTCTGCAGCTGTGTTAATGTCTGTTGTTATTAGATGGATTTTTGTGTCATTACTGTGTGTGGGAGGGTTTTAGTGTGTGTTTTTATCTGTATGTATACATGTGTGTGTGTGTTTTAGTGTGTTGGTGTTCTGGGGGGGTGTTACAAGGCTCATTTCTCAGTGACAGATGGATTATTGTGATCTGACAGAACTACATATACACAGTGACTCACTCTGCATCCCTATGTGTGTGTGTGTGTGTGTGTGTTGTGTATATATTACATTGTGCAGACACGTTCATTTTCAGGGATTAAGATCATATTCTGTCAGTTAACGCTCATAATAATTTAAAACCATGAAAACAAAGATCAGAGAGAAGCTTCGAATTAATTATGCTCATGTATGTGTGCGCAGCCCTTCCTTTAGAGCAGTGTTCATGTGTTTTCATTTTGTTATGTGACTCTAACCTGTGTCTGGTTCCTCAGTACGTTCCTCAGAATCTTTATCCGGTCTATAAGAACAAGGTGGTTCCTGTTGCTGACATTATTACTCCCAACCAGTTCGAGGCTGAGTGAGTGTCTTCTTTCATATTTGCAGATTTCCATTGACTCTTAAATAAATACATCTAGCAAGACATTTCTGTAATTGTCTTACTTAAAAGTGTGTGATTTTACACTCAAAATAAACATACTTAGTTCATGTTACTACACCTGCGTGAGTTTGTAACGGTGTGAGTAGCAAAGCCGTTAGCAAACACCATCTTTATGTAATGCCACTCATGCTGTTATCTAATACCCTCATTTTGTGGTTCCAGAAATTTGGGAAAGAATTAACCGAATATACGCCTTAGCCGCCCCTCTTATCCTTCTTATTTCACCCTTTTAAACCGCGATTTACGCAGCTTGAGAGGTGGATTTTTTAATATATCATATTATAGTGTTGTTAAAAGTTAAGATACTGTGTTTTTTATGGCTGCGCAGTTACATCAAATGGAAATACACTGGATGCATCAATACACATGTTCACAGTTATAAATATGGTATTTTTGGAAACCTTGGGATCTTAACTACAATCTTAAATAAAGTTCTGTGGATTTCAGCAGTGCTCGACCACAGCAGGGTGAAAGAGGGTTGATTTCAGTGTCTCTGGGATCCATTCTTTAGATACCAGTATCTATTGTTTTCATTTTAATGGAGAAACAGACAGATAAACGAAGTTTCCCACGTTTTTGTTGGCTGCTTTTATTTCTGCTTGCGTTGACAAAATGGCTGCATTTATGAAAAACAGTAACATTAAGCCACAGTTTCAGAGGTAATTGTGTCTCAACTCAGTTATCTCTTCAGCTTCACTGTCAAGTTGCTCCACCTAGTGGTTTTTCTTTAGGCCTGCAGAATCAGATTGATTTTTTCTGTATTCTAAAGGCTCACTTGACTTTGTGGATTTTGCCCTTTGTTGCACGTAACCAGTCTGAGTAGGATTAAGTGTTTCACGGTTTCAATAATCTTCTTTTGGACTTTCTTTAGACTCTTAAATGGGACTGTCTGTGTTTTTCTGTTATAGTGATATTGACATAATGGTCATTTGTTTGCTTGTGTTTTAGATTATTGACAGGGAAAAACATCAGCACAGAGAAAGACGCTGTAGAGGTAAAAGATCACTTACTATCTAATCCTTCTTTCCTTTCTTGCATGATTTCTTTGTTTACAGAAGAAGCTGTTGTGGTATTTTAACATCTTACATTTCTAGATTTTTCTTTCTTTATAAGCTTACTGCTGACTAAATACATACCTCAGTATCTCACTCACTGACTGTCTGTAGGTTATGGACCTTCTCCACGCTATGGGCCCAGACACGGTGGTCATCACCTCGTCTGATCTGCCCTCCAGATTGGGAGACCGCTTCCTTGTCTCGTTGGGCAGCCAGCGCCATGGTACGTGACCTGTAAATTAGCGTGCATATGTGTGTCTGTATATTTATGAGACTAGCCGACCAAAATTAACCCTTCAACGTGTTGTGTCTTTGCTGTGCTGTTCAGTTCGTCCCGATGGCAGCAGGACGACACAGAGAGTTCGAATAGAAGTTCCCAAAGTGGACGCCGTCTTCGTAGGAACTGGAGATTTGTTTGCTGCTATGCTGCTAGCGTGGACACACCACTACCCTAATGACCTAAAGGTACAAAAACACCAGTGTTTGGATACACTGTGGCTTTCAGAGGGGGGTATGATTAAAAAAGCACAACCAACATACAAACAAAAACAGCAACATATGGCTGACAGACCTTTATAGCTCAAATACAGCATTTTATTAAAGTTCAGAGGTAAGCTCATTCATGTTAGATCCTGCATGGCTTCAGGAGAGAGAGAGAGAGGCTTTATTAAGCTATTGCTGCCTCGAGTACCAATATTACAAGGAAAAATAAAAAGCACACCACTTAGTGAGAGATTCAAGCCTGTTTCTAGTTATAGTTATTGCATATTTAGTTGGTAAAAACACAATGGGAAGGTGTTCCCTACATCCATTCTATTCCGAAATCTTGTTTTTGTGGCTGACATGAAGGAGAAACCTGCTTCATAATGGTGTGTGATCAGGAAGAGCAGTAAAGTCTTCACTGCATGCTGATGGACAGAGGGGATACTCAGCTGTAATCATTATCTGAAGTGGTGAGAGAGAGGCTGCTGAAGTAAATAGACTGGCAGGAGGTTTGCTTCAGTGAAAGTTGCAGATATGACACCGAATTCACACACAATAATTACAAATGCAAAACAACACATGAAAGCCGCCCATGAGCCGTGATAATTAATAAACAACCTGAACATCGTGTTTCACGCATTATTAACAGAAGGTAAAGTCAGCCACACTGACCACGGCAGAGTTGCACACACACATTTAAAATTACAGATGACTGGACATTAAACTTCATCGCAGCATTAAAAGTGCTAATAGTTATTTATCAGCTTTTCAAACCCCCCCAAACAGGTAATTTTGTTGCAGCCGGGGTAGCTCAGGTCTCCTTTACCTCCCCTGTAATTTGAACACTTAAAAAACACACACACACACACAAACACACACACAAACACTACCTCAGTGACCTAAAAGACAACACATATATGCCGAGTCATAAAACATAATTATTATTTTCACTCTTCTCTCTCGCGCTCCCTCTCTCAGATGGCCTGTGAGAAGACTTTTTCAGTGATGCACCACGTTATCCAGAGGACCATTTCGTATGCTCACGGTAAGAAAAGTAGGGCTTGTTATCAGTACCTAAAGGCAGAAATCTATGCAGTGTTTTATCCCAGAGACAAAAAAAAACTACAGATCAACAGGAGACGCTAAAATAAAATTTCTGTTTCAATTTAATCATCAGCAAAACAGTTTTGTAGGAAGTTACTGAAACACTATTATCACACTTTTATTCCCCCTGCCTGCCACGGTGGGCGGGGGAAATAAAATCAATGAATCAGTAAATAAGAACACAGTTTCCATCCTGTACACTCCTCATGGAGCCTCCTTGAAATCTATTTATGTCCAGTGAATTTCTGATATCATTCAGCCTGATTGCAATCACAATTGCGTGACACTTCCAGGGAACTATTTTTAGATGCAAAGCACATAATAGATCTTGTAACTCACTCGAAACACAACGTACATTTAGCAGGCTGCAGATTATCCACGAAAGGGGGGCAGTTTATCAGACCAGTTCTTCACCACATAATAGGAAAGGAATGCAGGTTAGACCTACATCAACCTGCAGTGTATGTTGGTGTCGCCACCTACCAACAAGGTAGTTAATAGCTGCCCATTTTAACACTGGTACCACGTGCAGGCAGTGAGTGTTTTGTGTGACTGATTCAGAAGTTTTTACATTTCACACTAGACAGAAGACGCACACACACTCTGTACTCATTTTCCAGAGTTTAAGATTTTACATTGGGAAAAAGAAAAAGAGCAGCTGTAACAATCATTGCCTGCAGGTGGCATAAATGTCGGAATCACAGCAGCCTGTAAAAGGTTTACATCTGCAGGTCTCTGCTGCTGCTGACACTGTTATTGGCTACAGGTTGCATAGGTTTGGTCCTGCAGCTGTCAAGATGAAAATGAGCTCAGCCTAGTTTAGGGTGCTTTGCATCAGTGGCACAGTGTTTCCAAACTATTATCACGTTAAAAAGTTGCGTATTTTAGCTTTAAAGTAAATCTTTATCTTTATTCATCTCTGCATTTCTGTCTGCCCTCCCCCTACCTACCTCCCTCCCTCTCTCTCAGAGTTAGCAGGTCCTGGTCGGAGGCCCAGTCCGCCCCAGCTGGAGCTGAGGATGGTTCAAAGTAAAGCTGACATAGAAGACCCTGCTATAGTTACGGAGGCCACAGTCATATCCTAACATTACCGACCCATAAGACTCATACTAACCTTCTCCTCTTCACCCATAAATCTCTCAAATCCTGTAACTCGGTAAATCTCTCAACACTGTAAACCTTGACTGTCATTTCCAAACTTCAACACGTCATCATCCAGACTCCTGAAACCTCTTAGTAGTGTAACCCCTTTAGTCCTTTCACCCTAAACCCCTCACCCCTTTAAGTCCACAGTGTCCTAACCCCTTTAACCTGTAACTCCAACGCCCTTTTACCCAAACCCTCTTTGGAAACCAGAGCCATGGACAGACAGAACGTCTGGTCAGGTTGGACCAAACAGGTTGCACAGCTGCTTTTGAGAAAGCCGTTTAAGTGTTATTTCTCACTCCAAGATTGCTCTGATACAACTTAATCGCACAATCATAACACATAACATGCTGTATATAAAGGTTTAAAGAAGAAAAAAAGGACAAAATATGAGGGTGATCAGGTTTATTGGGAAACCCATCCAGGGTTCAGTCATCAGCACGATAGAGACATTGTTTTGGAGCTGTTAAAGTCAGATTTGGGTGAAGGTGATGTCTTATTTGTTAAAACAAACATGGAGGAGTGAATATGGAAGCTGTGAGCAGGGAGCAAAAATACAGGAATTAACCGAGCAGAGAGCTCAAAAGAAAGCACTGCTCTCAGAAGCATGTGAATTTGAAAATATCTATTAGCACTTACCATAATAAAACCTCCTAGATAACTTAAAAGAGTGCAGAGCTGCACCCAACAGTGATGTCACTGTGTACTGACGCACGATGGAGTACACATCTACATCAACGCAGTGAGGGGAGAAATTAAACCACTGGAGGTCAGCAAATACAGCTAACAAGACTACACATATGCTTGTGCCATGGCTTTGTTTATAAAGATTTTTTTTTCTGTCATTTTGTATTGTTAAATGACACCAGAGCCACAGAATCTAACTTCTAATGAAGCGGGAACGATTTGTTGTCGCATTCAGAAACAAAACACTGCAACATATTTGCAGTATTTATCCAAAAGTGATCCAAAATCCAAAGCATATTGGTTCCAGCTGCTGAATGTTCTCCAAAACTCTACCTCTAAATTATTAAATATAAACTTGCCTACTTAATTGCTGTATTACTGCCACTCCACTCAACTCACGTACTCTGTTTATTTTTGACAGAGTTGCGCTCTAGCGGTGGTCCTCCACACCAGTTGCCAAGTAGCAGGACTGCAGCGCTAACATTGGTGGTTCTGTAAGACTATAACGATCAAACACTGTCTGTCTATGGCTCTGCACACCACTATTTCAACCCCCTCCCCGTCTTACAGCAGTGATGTAATGGTGACCAAGTCTAACCCCTGAGACCCCTTGAAAATATAACAAAGGAAAAAAAAAACGCACAATGTATAGTTGATGTATAGATGTTGTACTATAACTGTATTGGACCATCTGTATGATATCTTCTATCTGATCTGTCTATTGGACCATTGTGTTGATGCTACTGTACTATAGACCACAAGCACTACAATATCACCCAAACCAGAGACATTTGGGCTGGTTCTGGCACTCCTGGAGGCTCCAGTGGCTCCAGCCGTTGTCACTTGTTAGTAATAGGTAACTGTTTAATAGTTGTAGTATATAGTTGAACCTCTTTCATCTCAACACAACATAAAGAAAAATGGGCAACCTGAGCTGTCTGAGCCGTCCCCGGCCGGTTTTACTCGTGCTAGACCAATCGGAAATTGGCTACCTCGGTGCCAGAACCAACCCACATCATGCCGGGCGGTTCCCGGCCCAGCTCTGGCCCAGAACCCTATATCTGAGAGTTGTGCCACTGAATTTACTGGAGGCCTCGAGAAGTTGTAAAAGCAGGAGACNNCACCCCCCCCACGTCCAGTAGCAGCTCTGCAAACGTTTGTTGTAGAAAATATCTTTTTGGTTCACTTCACACTCCACTGTGGTCACAGCAGAAATGATGCCATGAGTTACATTTTAAATTAAATATAAGATTAGAGATCTGCAGTACTATCTGCGTTAACTGATGCCTGTTTGAAACGACTGTTGCCCTATCAGCAAAGCACAGAATATCTGTTTTTTTCCTTTAACTAACGATTATATTTTATTATTGCTTAATCTGTTTATTTTGTTTTTTCAATCAAATTATCATTTTGTCTAAGAAATGACATAAATTTGTGAAAAATGGCCGTCACTATTTCCCAGAGCCCAAGGTGACCTCCTCATATCACATGTTTAATAGTCCAAAACCCAAAGATATTTGATTTACAGTGATATAAAGCAGCAAATCCTCATATTTGAGAAGCTGGAACCAACAAATGTTTGATATTTTTGCATGATAATGATTTAAACTATTATCAAAATGACTGTTGAAATGACTGTTTCCATACTCTTAAAGCACAGGATATATGTTCTCTAACGCATCCAGTTTGTGATATAGGCTAGAAAACCTTTTTACTACTATAACTAAAGTTTTGGTTTCAGAAAATCAAATCTTACACACAGCACTCTGTTTCCTGGCTCACCTGGTAGCTAACTAGCTACCAAACTAGCTAACTTGATATTGTGCGGTCAATCTAAAGTCTTCAATTGTGCCAGGAAATGATGCAGGTCATAAAGCTCTTGTGGTTCAATTAATACTTAATTAATTCCACATGGCCATCATTTGTCAGGCGTTAGGATATTCTGTTTTTCACAGTGGAGTGTGACAGGAAAGAGGTGAGGAGAACATGACACGCGACAGTGGTCATGAGCCGGTTTCAAACCAATGATGTCGCGAGAACTCGGCATGTGCCTTAGCCCGCTGAGCTACCAGGGCACCACAGGAGATGAGATTTTAATGAGATTTTAATGTTTTTAAGTTACATCAGAACACCCCCCCCACCCCCCCGTTGCTTCCTGATTTGAATGTTCAGTAATCGTTTAACAACAGGAAACAGCAAAAATGTCAGCTAACTTTGTTTGGCAACAACATACAGTTCTGGAAAGTGTAAACCAAATAACCGGAGGCTTAAAAAAATATATATATAAAAATGAAGATCCAGATGCCGTCAGTGTCCCACCTGAGCTGGATGTAAGGTTCTGGGCAGGCCAGTGTAATTCTGTACTGCTGTCGTTTCTCTATGGACTGTACTGTGATACTGCCTTAGGAACCTAACATCATAACACCACAATACTGCTCACTGAGGGAGAGGTGGAGAGGGAGGAGGAGGGGGAAGGAAGGAAACATGAGATGTCTTAAATGTGTTTGGTACTTCTGACTGCAAATTTCTGTTCGACAGTGCGCCTGAAATGAGGAGGAGATGAGATTGCATATGTTTAGATTTTCAGTTTGAATCTAGGGCTGCTATTTTTTTTATTCTTTCAATTAACCAATGAATCGTTTGGTTTATAAAATGACAGAAAATTGTGAAAAATGCCAAAAATCACAATTTCCTTCTAATCGCTTTTTTTTTT
>NTHP01000292.1:182409-201767 GCA_003416845.1 Oplegnathus fasciatus | reverse complement strand
TAGTAGTAGTAGTAGTAGTAGTATGAGTTTGTAATTGATTCGCCTTGTGAAATGGCCTCTGCACTCTTCCGTAGAAAAGCTGCTGTTTTGTTGACATTTTTTCTCCATCAGCTGACTGCCCACAAGTTAGCGGACCAGTTTGTGAGCAGCTCGGCACAAACACACCGTCAGCATGACATTATCCCGCCGACACAGCTCTCTCTCTCCACAGACAGTTCACACGTTTTTAGAGAAGCAGCAGCTCAACATGAGGGTTGTTTTCTAACCCGCGAGAGGAGGAGAGCGAGCGAGCTAAGCTAACGGCACAGCGAGCGTTAGCTAGCTTCAGTTAGCCTGCCGAGCTAAAAGCTAACAGGCTAAGTTAGCCGATGTGAAGAGAAACCATGGAGGGGATTCTGTACAAATGGACGAACTACATGACAGGTGAGTCTGTCTGTCTAACAGCTGTTTCAGCTGTCTGTCTGTCCGTCCAGCCACAGACACAGCGACTTAATAATGTGTGTGTTACTGCTGTTAGCATGTCACACATCCCCTCTAACAGTCAAATGTAGCCGTTACCACCGCAGCTAACAAGCTAATATCACTCTAACAAGGATGCGACATGACATTATGTTAGCTGTGCCTCTGCTGTCGTTTAATGTTGATTTAATTTACTCAAGCTATTAATATTAAGCGTTATTTAGTCAGAAATCACACTCCTGATCCGCCTTAACAGCCAACACCAACAGATCAATAATCATATTAGCATCATAATCATTTTACTTCTGTTTATTTGAACTTATATATGAAATATATATCAGTTATTGTTAATGATATGGTATTGATTTATGTGCTGTCAAGGGTGGAGGAAGTATTCAGATCTGTCACTTAATAAAAGTACTAATACCACTAGAGCTGCAACAATTAGTCGATTAATCGATTAGATGTCAACTATTAAATTAATCGCCATCTATTTTAATAATCAATTAATCGTTTTGAGTCATTTTTTAAGAAAAAGTGTCCAGATTCTCTGATTTCGGCTTCTCAGATGTGAATATTTTCTGGTGTCTTTACTCCTCTGTGACAGTAAACTGAATATCTTTGGGCTGTGGACAAAACAAAACATTTGAGGAAACATTGATCAACATTTTTCACCATTTTCTGACACTTTATGGACGAAACAACTAATCGATTAATCGAGAAAATGATCGACAGATTAATCGATAATGAAAATAATCGTTAGTTGCAGCCCTAAATACCACACTGTGAAAATACTCGGTTACGTAAGTAAAAGTATGTGAGTATAATCAGGAAAATGTACTTTAAAGTATTCAAAGTACTCTCTGCAGTAAAATGTCCCCTGTGACTGTTGTACCATTATATATTCTCTCATTAGATTATAATTACTCATCATTAATGTAAAAGCAGGATTTTACTGTTGGAGTTGGTTGAGGTGGAGCTCATTTTGAACTAATGATTATTTTCATTCTGGATTAATCAGCTGATTATTTTCTCCATTAATCGATTGATTGTTTGGTTTGTAAAAATAGTGAAAATAGTGAGAAANGCCGTCACAATTACCCAAAAGTGACACCTTCACAGTGCTTGTTGTGTCCAACCAACAGTCCAAACCTCAACATTATTAAAATACATAAAAATAATTAGAATAATTAAGAGTAAAAGCAGCAAATTTGAGAAGCTGGAACCATGAAATGGTTTTGAATGAAAAATGACAATTATCAAAATAGTTACCAATTAATTTCTGTCAATCGATTAATCAATAATTGTTTAAGCTGTACTTATATATACTTGTATATTATGTACATTTTCATACGTTTTATATGCAAAAATCTTTATTTATAAAGCTGTCAATTAAGTGTAGTGATGTAAAAAGTACAACATTCCCCTCTGAAATGTTAGAAGTATAAATTGGCATGAAAATAAAATAAAGTACCTCAAATTTGTACTTAAGTAAAGTACTTGAGTAAACGTACTGAGTGATTTTCCCCCACTGTGTGCTGTTGACAGTAACACACGACTATAGATGCACATTATCTACTGAGAGAAATAAAAAGCAGCCCACAGTAACAGGGACTTCAGTGGCATTTGACCTTAATGATGGCAGCATGGCATGTCTATAAATAATAGTGGTAGAGAGCAAAATATACACTGCTTATGACTGTAATGACTCCCACTATAACCTGCTGTCTGTCAGCTGTCAATGAGATGACTGAAGTTAAAAATTCAACAGCTTTTATTGCACTTGGCCAAGAAAGTAAGTCACTTCACTTCCCTTTGACTCTACTGTACCGTATGATCTGACATGTAAACATGCACAAAAAAGTGCCATAAAATCAACCATAAAGCTCAAACAGCTGAGGTGAAGCACTGTTTCTTCGGGACAGGAAACAGAAGAACATAAACACCATGATAAAAAAAGGATTGCAGTAAAAGAAGTTAGATATTGTATACACCTATGTACATATGTCTTTACAGGAAATGTGTTTTCAGAGTCTTAATATCAGTAAAAGTATGTTTTCCTTTGTCATGTCCTTTATTTAGATGAAGAGTAATTTAGATGACGCAGGTTTTGTGTTTGCTCTGCTACGTCACACTAACTGCAGGACTGACACATTATCTAATATTATCATTAACACGTTTGAATCGTGTGATCTATAGTCTGAATTGATTACAAGCACATTTCTTCTCCATACGAGCAAAATCAAACACATGGAATATTTATTTATTTAGTTTTAAGATGTTCCAGTAACAAGTCACAACTAGTTCTGGGGGAGTACTGTTCATCCCGTGAGAACAGTTGTTTAATGTTTTCTGTGGCTCTGGAGGAGCTTTGTCGAGCCTGAGAAAATAACTTTGATGGTGTTATTCATCTCGGCTCGGAGTCAGCAGTTTTCTAACTGAAAGCCTGCGTTTCAAACTGGAGGTGTGGAGAGAAACAGTCTATGACAGGCAATGAAAATCTTACATCTCAGGCAGCAGCTAAAATATAGGAATGTAATATAATATAAAGTAAAATATAATACTGTGGTAGCCTGGTGAGTAATAGTGAATGTATAAACTGTAATGTAAATAGGTTGTGCAGTAATGTAGTAAATGTGTATACATAATGAGAACAGATTGTAGAGTAGTATGCGTATAAATATATATACTGTGATGTCTACGGGTATAAACAGGTATGCATATAAATATATGTACTGTGGTGGATTAACAGCTTATAAACAGGTAGTAAAATAAATATATACACTGTGATGTTTACAGGTATAAACAGGTAGTAAAATAAACATATATACTGTGATGTTTACAGGTATAAACAGGTAGTAAAATAAATATATACACTGTGATGTTTACAGGTATAAACAGGTAGTAAAATGAATATATATACTGTGATGTTTACAGGTATAAACAGGTAGTAAAATGAATATATATACTATGATGTTTACAGGTATAAACAGGTAGTAAAATGAATATATATACTGTGATGTTTACAGGTATAAACAGGTAGTGAAATAAATATATATACTGTGATGTTTACAGGTATAAACAGGTAGTGATACTGTGATGATAAACAGCTTATAAACAGGTAGTAATACTGTGATGATAAACAGCTTATAAACAGGTAGTATAGTGAGTAGTAGTAAGTTGAAGTCTTCTTCTCACACTCTTTTCTTCTTCTTTGATTTATGTGAGGATGATTTGAATATCTGGGTTTTGGACAGGAAATAAGCAGTTTGTAGATGTGGATTTAGGAAATTCGGATGAGCATTTTTCTGACATTTTATAGGCTAAACAACTAATCAGCTAACTGAGAAAATGTGCAGATTAACTGACAGTGAAAATAATCGTTAGTTGCGATCATACGATCCAGTGTTTTTGCAATATTGTAGCTTCTGGTGCATCAATTTTAGTCTCCTACTCCTACTAATTCATATTGAAAATGTGAACTTTTATTGTTCTTCTGAGCAATAAAGCCTCCACCCAAAGACACACACTTGTTATTCAGGTTTTGAGTTTGTTCTCTGTCATCAGGCTGGCAGCCACGCTGGTTCGTCTTAGAGAATGGAGTCATCTCGTACTACGACAGCGAGGACGACGTTGGTAAAGGAAGCAAGGGATCCATCAAGATGTCCGTGTGTGACATCAAAGGTTCGACTACACTGTTTGACATGTTACTTGTTGACCCTCACCTGTCCTAATTCATGGTACTGTAAAGGTAAACACCTCCGTCAAACACCGTTAATGTTTTATATTTCAGTTCATCCGACAGATCCAACGCGTCTGGAGTTGATCATCCCCGGCGAGCAGCATTTCTACGTCCGAGCTGTGAACGCTGCAGAGAGACAGAGGTGGCTGGTGGCTTTAGGCTCGTCCAAAGCTGGAACTCTGGACAGCCACAAACACAAAGGTACACAGACTTTCTATGTGTGAGACAGTGGGTGACTTTTCTTTGAATTCGTCCTCACAGTGGTGTGTTTATTGTGTGAAGTTATTTTGCTTTTCATCAGAAAACTGTTTCAGTAACACTTTGTGGTGCCATCGTCAGGGGAACCACGTACACTCACAAACACAGTGTGTGTTATAAAGCAAAAGTGCGTTTCTCACTTCTGCTGCATGAGTGTAATATATGTGTGAAGTGTGTTAAAGAGGCATTTACCATAAATGCTCACATAATAATAACAAAGTTACAAAGCCCTTTACGTGGTCGAACCAGGATTAAAACATGTCAGGAATGAGGCAAATAAAATTACAATTAGAACAACACAAAAATAAAATGGAACAAATTATCCAACAATAAGCCAACAGCAGCCTACTGCAACAATAAAAGGAAGGCTGCGAGACTTTTATTGTGGAAAAATCAGCAGGAAGTGTTGAGTTACTGGGTGACGCACACACACACACTGTTTAAAGCATTAATCCCACTTGTTTTCAAACATGTTATTTAGCAGCTTGTGCTACATTTTATTAATGGGGAAGTGAAAATGACGCTGGAGATTTACTTCATTATGATGATTTAAAAAAAGATTCCTCAACTGTGTGTGTGTGTGTTCGTCCGTCCGTCGGCAGGTCCTGACTGTCTGAAGACGAAGATGTCTGAACTTCGTCTGTACTGTGACCTCCTCGTCCAGCAGGTCCAAACGATCCAATCACAGCACACTGCTGACACGGAGGCCACGCCCACCTCTGAGGTAACACATCTCCTGTTTTCCCCAAACTCATTTTGTCACATTTTTCTTTTTTACCACAAAGTTACACTCATAACTTTGAGGGTTTTTTTCTTATCATAATTCATTAAGAAACATAGTTTTATAGCAGGAAATGTCATGAATCAGTAGCAGGAGAGATGCGTGTTTATTAAGGAGGAGTTTCTACCATCAAAGAATTGAACCTGAGCACAGACAGAAAGGTTACTTCTACTGTAGGATGACGCATTTGATTTTATTTGTCTTGAAGAGCAAAATCAGGGTGACATTTGAGTTTCAGAGTAATGTACTTGTGTGTAGTGTTGATAAAGGAATAAACAGTAAGGGGCAGATATGAATATACTAAGATATTTACAGTGTGAACAGCAGCAGCAGCAGTTATAGTAGACAAAATACTTTATAGTACAAGTTGAAGTAATGGCAATAGTAAGACATTGTAAACAGAATAAACAGCTGGAGGTGTGATTTGAATATGGTATAAATGTAAGATATAACACAACATATACAGTATATATATATATATATATAAGTAACTGTAAATATATATTTTTAGTTTATTCTATTGTAATTTAAATATGTGTATATATGTTTGGTGTATGTGTGCATGAAGGGGCTACAACTTTCATTTCATTGTGCAGCCCTGTGTTGTAAAATGATAATAAATGAACCTGGATATATACAGTATATAGATCAGTAACACGTGTACTGAGGTGAGAGTGATGCAGTTACAACAGATGATTATTATTCTCTCTGCAGGCCTCTCTCCTCAGTGCGACCTGTGCAACTTTCATCAGGACTTTGGAGGAGTGTATGACCCTGGCCAACCAGAGTTTGACCCCTGACCTCCGACCTCCCGAAAGGGTAATTACACTTTCTCCAGTGAATTCAAGTACAGTTAGTCTACTGAAATGTGTTTTGGTGACAGTAGAAAAAAAAAAGAAACATACTGACAACTTCCCAGTGTAGTAAGATGAACCATAAAAGAGCCTGCAGTCAGGAAAGCCAACTGTTCTGTACTTAAATACAGCTTTGAGATACTTCACTTGAGCATTTCCATTTTATATTACTTTATACTTGTATTCCACTACATTATGAAAGCCAATATTGTACTTTTTACTCCACAACATTAGTTAGCAGATTAGTTTGCATTAATTCAAAATATAAATCAACTAGTAAATTATGATGTATTATGGATTAAGCTACCCGGCAGTATATAATCAGCTCCACCTTTACGAGCTACAACATTAGTGATACTTAAACATTATGCATCAGCAGTTATAATCCAGTAATATATACTGTAGTATTCTGAAATGGGCCTTTCTGCATGATGAGTACTTTCACTTTTGATACTTAAAGTATAGCTTGATGCCAAGATTTTGAATGCAGGACTTAAGATCATAAAAGATCCGAGTACTTCTTCCACCACCGTCAGTTTTGCACTTCACACATATAAATTAGAGTCTTACTGATGTTGGACGTTTGAAGCCAATTCAGATATCAATATCTGTCCAGTCTTTAGAAATCTGAATGATATATTGGCTGATATTCATTTTTTAACATAAAGACACGAAATGAACCAACAGTATTGATACCAATCCCTTAAATCTGTGTGAGAATTGTGACCACGATACTGTAAATCCCATCGATGAAATTAAAAGCAAATATTTTTATTGTTTGTACCAACTGCCCAACTTCTCCATCTTCTTTCCTTTGTTCCTGGTTGTGGCTGCACACAGTCATTTTCTACACACCTGAAAATCACCCAAACTATTCAGTCACAGTAAACACAGAGCTTTGATTTGGTTCTAGTTTCTGTTTTATTGTTATTTCTTTGTATTTGTTACGTTACGCTCTGCTTACCATCAATCACCTGACGCCTACAGGCTGAAATGGAGGTCTCAGAAAACAATCCCAATAATGCCAAAAAGAAATCATGGATGGATGTGCATCGTAAAATAAATGAGATGTTAGTAAATTGGCTGTAAATGACACTGTATTCTCTTTGCTCAGTGGCAGTTCTCAGACACAAAGTTTTTTAGAAGAAACAAAAAGTTAAGGCTCACCATGTCGTCATTTTCACTTCTTTTTTTATTACATGCAGATAGTTTTTCATTGTAAGTGTGTCATAAAACTAAAACAAATATCTTCTGTCCATCTGCTCAGATGAAGAGGTCAATCAGTCACCCAGGAACGTACAGCTTTGACAGGTGAGTCAAAACACACATGCATATTTTATTACTGATCCTCCTTTTATAGTCTCCTATCACTGCTCTTTAGTAATAATAACTCTTTCGCCCATAATTCTTAAGAAAACAGTATCAAAAACAATGTTAAGCAGCAAACAGAGATTAAAATAAACAATAATACCATAAAACATTACACACAATAAAACCAACTGGAAAATGTATATAAATAGAAAACGTTAAACCCAGTTTATTTAAACTTTAGACCAACTTCCAAATCGACCTGCTGCCCAAATAAGAACAGAAAAAACAAGATTTTTGCACTTTGACATCGTGTGTGGCTGCCGGGTTGTCATGTTTAACTATGGCCTCCAGGAGGCAGCATTGCAACACCTCAGACTACATTGAATATTTGTGTCAGCCTAAAAGGATGGGTTAAAAGATCCTTTACTAAATCAATATCAGTGTTGTAGAAGAGGGATAAAATCCACAGTCCTCACTGTGTGCAAAAATACATCCCAAAGTTTATCTGAAGTTAATATGAGTCTTCACAAAACCAAAGATTTGGAAGATCTCCCCTTTATTAGACTTTTTTATCTTCTCTCTCTTGCCGGCCACAGCGTGGACAGCAGGAACAATAACAACATATATAACAATACTCAGGTGTCAGTATGAACGTTGTAAGACAGACTTGAAAATATTGTGAATCCATCCTTTAAACAAGACTAATAGACAGAATATGTTATAATGGTGAGTTTTAATGTCACAAGAACTAAATGTGCTTTTTATTAGTTTTCAGTAAAAAGTTATAAGTGTTCATTCTGTTTGAGATAATTAATCCGGCTTTAAAACACAGCTTCGGTATCACGTGTTCAAACAGCCTCTGCAGAGCTACGTGGTCTGAATGACTTGTATACAAACACTTGGTTTATTAAACTTATTTATTGTTTCTTGTCCTTTTGTGGTTACATGTTGGGTTTTCTGGGAAGTTGCGGTAACGCTTAGAGGCATGACATTATAAAAAAATGAACAGTGAACAAGTCTGGATAGTAACATTTTCATAATAACTGCTTTGTTCTGGCTGATTGTTCATCAGCTGCAGAGGAAGGCGAGCGTGTCAAGGTCAAGTGAGTGAGAAACACTGTGGTTTCTTTGACTCCTCAAAATGTCCTCTTGAACTCAAAATGTGCTGAATGAAGGGCTGTGAGTATCCAAAGCTCTGCATGTTTTTACCTGTGAGGAGAAGTTTTAGAGGACTTTTAGCAGGCACAGACTGGATCGAGGCATTGCAACTCTTTCCATTCATCACTGATAACTTTAATCTCTTGGAGAGAGAATAAAGAAAGTGCAAATGGTGACTTTATCTCCTCAGAGGGACCAAACAGCTCCTCCTTCACCTGACCCTGCAAAATAAGGGCCGATGTGCTGAAGCACAGAAAGACAAAATCTATTTGTATTAAGTGCAGTGTCCATTTTA
The DNA here is from genome assembly GCA_003416845.1 of Oplegnathus fasciatus. NCBI lineage: Eukaryota > Metazoa > Chordata > Actinopteri > Centrarchiformes > Oplegnathidae > Oplegnathus > Oplegnathus fasciatus. Next base: position 192,909 of record NTHP01000292.1, on the reverse strand, counting down.
TCCAAAACAAAAGGTGTTTTATGTAGATGATCTTTGTCATATGCAGAGGACTTACACTTTTGCAAAGAAAGAGGGAGATGTGGTGGGAAATAAACGTGATCTCAGTCGCAGAATAAGTGTGTTCATATATATATGAGTTTTTTATATATATAAATTAACGAACTTTGGTGATATGTTTCTCTCTTTTCTCATTGTGTATTTTGAAATTGGCCCAAGGAAACATTTCTGAAATGAAGCAGGCAAAACACTAATTAAGACTGCCGACCAACACGAGAGGGTTTCCTATTTAATAATTTAATCACTCTTTTCTTTTTTCCCCCTCAGGTCAGGTGTGCTAAAGGAGTACTTGAGTGGAGGTCAAAGGTCAACTCAGCGCAGGAACCGGACGTGCTCCGACAGCTCTGTTTATGATACTGAACGTAAGACACGCTACCTTTATTTTAAGAGTGTACATAAGTAAAACTCTATTTTATGGGTGCTGTAAATTGTTAATAATTTCCTCCCAAGTTTCCTGGAAAGGTGTATTTAATTTTTAATGTATTTAACATGGGGAAATAACGACATTGTAGGGAGAACACACTCACAAACACACACACCTACATAGAGAGAGAGTATACATTCATACTTGAGTTTTTAAGAAGGATTCAGGAAGTGATATTACAGTTGGGTGGAGTCATAAGCCAGTGACCTTCAAAGAAAATCTTCCTGTGCTGTAACTTTTCCTTATAATTAGTACCAAATGATTACTCTTTCAGAAATTACAGTCAGTATGTTATTTTCAAAGAAATGAAAGGGAACTATGGGACCCGTAAAATAAAGCATTACCTGTACATAAACAACCATCAACAGTTGAAAATGATCTTTGTATCTTGAGTAAAATTATAATCAATGCAGGATGTTTTCAGACACTGTTAGCTTCATCTATCTGTTAAAGTGATGCTGTTTTGTCATTCAGACGGAGGAGACTTTAATGTTCCTTTATTCAGACATGAATGAGTGATATGCTATAAGGAGGAGGAAGAGTTGTTTTTGTTCTTTAAAAAACTTTTACTTTTAAACTCAATTGAAGTCCTAATTAATGACCATCGTGAGCACGAGTGTCGCCCCCACTTCTCACAGTGAATCCACTGATTCATTTGTGCATCAGTTTCATCTTTTATTGTTATTAAATGATGAAATTTAATTTAATTATTGAATTTGTTGCTCTCTTGAGCAACACAATGTTTGACTGTTATTAGACCAAATGAATCAGAGACAAATATCACAAGCATCAAGTGTGTAAACTGAATACAGATGCTTGAATTCAGTTTACTGGAAGAGAGTCATATGATTTAATGTCATAAATGTGTTGTGCACAGTGGTGCTGGATTGTACCTAGGTACATTTACTCAAGTAGTGTACTTGTACTTGAGTATTTCCATTTTATGCAACTTTATACTTCTCCTCCAACACACCTCAGAGGTAAATATTGTTCTTTTTACTCCACTACATTTGTCTGACAGCTTTAGTTACTTTTCAAATGACACTTTCTCATACTCTTCCTGTCCAGTGAAAACCACGTATCTCCAGATGTGTTGATTTTTTCTGATAAACTGAAGGATGAAGTGTTCCTTTATGTGTTGAGAAAATTCTCCTCCTTCTGAAGCTCAATAAACTATTTAAACCCTCCTCAGATCAGCTGGAAAATGCATCGTCACAGAGCTGAAAACAGGCTGTTTTTCTGACTTTTTAGAGATCAACCTGAAACATCTACAGCAGTAAAATGCAACATACACATTAATGCAGCAGTGATATGAATCCAGAAACATCAGATATAATAGTTTTCATTTTACTGCACTATGAGTACTTTTACTTTTCATGCTTTAAGTACATTACGCTGATAATACTTTTACTTAAGTAAAACTTAAAACTTTAATGCAGATTTTAGCTCCCTTGTTTGGCACCTCCCAGCTCCCGTACCTTGACTACTTCTTCTGTCTGTATATAAATAAAGATGACTCACCTGTGAGAGTTGTTGTGTGTATTTACTTACTTGCTGCATGCGTTCCAGGTGTGCTGCCCAGTCTCAACGGTGACTCGTCCTCCATTCCCGAAGAGAGAGGAGGCAACGCGAGTCCAAAGACCACACCCACTGACACAGACACTGACCTGTCCATCTGAAGACCTGCAGTCCGTCTGAAGACCTGCTGGACTCTCAATGTCAGCGACGGTGACTGCAGATATTGACGTCATCTTCATTAAGGACGAGTCGGCCGATCCAGGATCGTCCTTCTTGTGCTTTTTCTCCGAAGTCAGCTGATTGCCAAACACGTGCACTTTAGAGTCATAATTCATTTTTCCTTAAGGCTGTCTTTAAGTTGCACACTGGAGAGACGGCAGGAAAGAGAGATCCGACAGCCGCCCTGAGCGAGACATTGTGAGTATTAAGTAGACGACGCTTTAACCTGCTGAGATGAGAGGACGCCGCAGTGTCATCCCCTCACACTATGGACACACTCTTAGAGATGATGGTAGCCTTGGAGTTCAGGAGGATTGTGACCCGAAGCTCAAATCCTGGAAAAATCTGTGAACTAAGGGAATGAAAACTGTGACATTAACCTGGACTTTCTTAGTGGCAGTCAGGTGAGGACTGTGACTGCAGTATGAATATGAATAACTGTGAATTCTTGTTTTCTGGACAGTTTAGATGCCGGGGTTGATCGTTCACTGCTGTAAATGGAGCTGAGAACGTGCAGGAAATGTTGACCTGAGGTTTTGGCGTTCTGACGGGACATTAAAATCCTGCAACCGCGAAAGAAAAGCATCTCCTCGTACGGTATTTTCTGCCTTTTCCACGTACTCAAGAACTTTTTCTTTCCTTGCCGAGCATCTTCTACATTCTTCTTCCAGGCCTCCATGGTCGCGCTTGCCCGCCGAAAGCAAAGGTAAAAAGAAGAACTCCGTCCCTCTTCCTGCCAGTTTCTTGTCTTTGCTGTAGCAGACGCCGCTACCGACGACCTCAGAGTGTCGCTGAGGATCAAACCAGACTGATGAACGGCGTCTCTGCAGGTTCCTGAAGCCAGTTATATCTGTTACACACACAGCGAGGAGGAGTTTGGGTCTTCAGATGCCAAAGTTGGCACAAATGTAATGATCTACATTAAACGTGCCATCTTTCTTCTTTTCCAGCGAAGCTTCTTCTCCACAGTTCAGCCGGTCACGCTCGGCCAGAACAGAGTTTTGGTGTTTGAGAAAGACTCCTCGTGTTTGTTTCTGCTGGGTTGCTTTTCGCCTGCACTCCACAGACGAGTCAGATCAGGAGTCTCTAAAGTACAGATAGGCGTGAATGTGTGCAAGTTACTGCCTTTTAATGTTCATATTTCTTGAGTGTTTCTTTGCCTTTTGGTGATGAATTCCAGCCAAACGTGACCCTGAAAAGAAACAAGTACGGCGGCCCTGAGAGCTCAACGCACAGCAAGTAAACACAAACAAAGCAAGAAGCACATTCACAAATTCATTTAGTCATGCTGCACACGTGCTGAGCATGTTTCCTTTATTTGCATGTGCTTTTCTCCAGTACGTTGAACTCTCAGGGCCACCGTAAATAAGTGCTTAAAGTAAGTGTATAAGTGAGTGAACTTTGATGAGGGCTGAAGTTCAGCAGTTCAGATGATGCCTTTTGCAAGTGTGTTGTCTTTCTCTGTCAGTTGCTGTCCGAGTCGCTGCACTTTCCTCTGCTAAAGCAAACAACTTAACAAACAACACGTTTCTAAAACTGCCTCTAAAACATGTTGAAAAATCTCATTTTCTGGGGTTGCTATGAGACAAATCAGTCTGGTAAAAAATGACAAACCTGGCGGAGGGAGATACTGGGGCCTTTTTGTGATTTTAATGATTAGCTCATCCGCAAACTGAGCTAAAATTTGTGAATTTAATTTCCTGTCCCGATAAATGACCTGTTAAGTCTGCACACTGTTGATGCTCTTCTGTTTGAACACGCAAAAGACGTCATCTGAACTCAAAGTAAACAATCGTGCTGTTGTAACAATCGTCCACAGCGACTAATACAGACTGACCTGACGAGAGACTACACGAGACGACACTGATTCTGTTTCATGGACAGAGACGTTCTGCGGTTTGTTTTCGATGGAGAACCTGTAAAGCCATCGTAATGTGAGGACACTTTAGGGGACGGTTCGCTCTTTCACAAACGTCAGCTTTTGGCCAAAAACTCATTTGATGCTTCAGTACATTTGTATTTACCTTCAAGACACTTTAATGTTTTTTTTTGGCCTGGGGAACTATGTCCAAACAGACTGACCACAGCTGCTTAAATCTCTCCTCCGATCAGGTATCTTCACATTCAGTTATTAGAGAGCATACATTTAAATTTCACCAAACACGTACAGTAAGTTTCCCCCAACATGCAGTGTGTCGGTGTGGTTGTTTTGCACTTTATAGTTAAAAACAATGTCCTTTTTTTTGAATGTTAGTGCTCTGAAAAAAGGATTACAGTGACTAAAGGTACTGTGGTGGATAATATGATTGTGAAACTGATATTAATGTTTTAAAAAAAGAACTATTTTTGTTTGTAGTCAGTGTCTTATTTCTGAAAGGATGTTTCGCAGCGGCCTCGTGTGTAACAGTAACAGTATGTGAACGTACGAGACTTCCTCCTTGTGTTACTTTTACCAAAACGTATGTTCAGTGTTTGTTATGAACACGCTGAAACTGTTTATCCTCCTTCACTGTCTCTAAACGCCGTGAAGAAATGTTCCTCCAGAGGTTTTAATTCCCCGCGCATGTTCAGCTTCTGATGTCAGATAACTTGTGATTTATAATTATTTATAACAGCATGGTAGTTCTATATTTCATCTTTAAATGATCACTTATATTCCTGTTGCCTATCAGATTATTTTATGATTTGAACATGAGATGGATTTTGTAGTTAAAGCAGTTAAAAACAGTTCCAAATTAATCGGTAAACAAAAATTAGACAACTAATAGAAGAATAAAACAGGGAGATTAGATCAAAATACAATTATTCAGCTATTTCAAATGAGCGCTTGTTGTAAAACGTATCCCCAAATAAATGGATGTTAAGATTTTGCAGCAACTTTTGAAGTAAGTTTATGAATGTTTTCTAGTGTTTTCACCCCCTTCATTATGATCTGTATGTTTTTTTTGCGGATTAAACAAACAAGATAGGATGTTATCTAGTGAGATTTAGAGGGGCTGGTAGCTGGATTTTGTAACCTTTGTACAGAGCCAGGAAGGGAGGACAAACACCTGAATTTAACTGCTGATTTATGACTGAATCATATTTTCCTTTGTTACAGTTTTTTGTTTTTTTTTAACGACAGCCTGTTCAGTTTTTGGACAAACCAGCGGAGAGATTTTCATGCCTTAAGTGTCTCTGCACGAAGTAACGTGTGTGGTTGTATCGGATTTTTCATTGTCTAAATAAAATAAAAAATATTTTAAACTGAAGTGCTGAAGTGTTTCTCATTGTTTGTTTGTGTGTACGGGGTTTATATTGCATACATGTCCAACCTGTCTATAAATATAAATAAATAAAGAAATATAACTAATAAAACAACAGTAGAGTGAATCAAACAGCACTGATAGTCAGTACCAGAGAGGGTTGAGTGTTCTTAGTCCCGCTGTATGTTTACAGAGGGTGTGTGTGTGTGTGTGTGTGTCTTATCTTTTGTTTTTGGCGGAGCTGAATTAAATGTGACCCACTGTGTGTACTCTCACAACAACTGACATAAAAAGAGACACGCACACTCACCTGGGTGTGAACACTCGTTTACATGAACAAAAGCAGGTACGTGAACCAGCTGTCGACACGACCCGACAGTCAGGCTGCATCCTGGACCTGAAGAGGAGAAACTACAAGTATGGGTGAGTACTTATACTACAAATTTAAGGTACTTTTACTTCACTTCAGTCTTTTATTTTCATGCTACTTAATATTTCTACTTGACTAGTTCAGAGGGAAATATTGTACTTTTTATTTCACTACATTTATCTGACAGCTTTAGTTACTTTACAAATTACAAAACATATGAAGAGTTCATAAAATCTGATGTTTTATTATGAATTAAATTACCCAACAATTTATACAAGTACAGCATGAAATTTTCTGTCAATCAATTAGTTGTTTGACAGAAAATTTCATGGTTCCAGCTTCTCAAATGTAAAGCTTTTCTGCTTTTCCTTTTAATGATTTTAATGTATTTTTAATAATGTCGAGGTTTGGACTGACAAGCATTGTGAAGGTGTCACTTTGGGTAATTGTGACGGCATTTCTCACTATTTTCGATTAAAGGAGAAAATAATCAGCAGATTGATTGATTTTACTGCAGCGAGTATTTTTGCTTGAAAAATTGCGATTAATCGATAGTTGCCAATTATTTTTCTGTCAAACGACTAATCATATTAATTGATTAATCATTTCAGCTCCATGAACATGTTGTGGCTGAACATACACCCCTCAGGCTGTACATACAAAATATTTGTGGGACAGTAACACTTAATCAAAGTACAAAACTTTTTTAAAAAGTAAAAGAATGTCACATATTTTTAATATCTTGTGTTTTTCCTGCGTTTTCCCATCATTGTCATGATATAGAAACTAACATGCAGACTTTAAACTTGACTGAGTTAGGTAAAATTCATCGCCATTGTTTTTGTAGCGTCATGTAGCTCATGAAAAGTCAACATCTGCTCCAGTATTAACAGCTGGTGTCTTCACCAATTCATTAAATAAATAAGTTAATATTGATTTTCAAACCTGCAGTAAACTGAGGGCCTAATGGAGAAGACCAGTATGAATATTGTAACTGTGAACCACAAATGAAAGAGGTACTGCATCTCCGTCTTTTTCTTATTTTCAGCCTGTCCTTGCAATTTGTTCTGCCATTTTAAAGACGTCATTCATTAAATTTCATGTTTTACTTTTCTTGCCAACAGGGCTCTGTAAGGTGTAGGGATGAACGCAGCGAAAGAGGAGGAACAGGTGGAGTCTAGAGGACTTCAGTCACACCCTGGAGGCTCCACTGAGGACCAGTATGCCGACAGTCCAAACCAACCAAAGGTAGCTTTATAGTTTATATGACACCCTGGGTATTTTCCAAAGTTACAGTGTTTTTATTTTAAAAAATCCCCTTTTCTGTTACTAAAGCAGCTCAGAGAGGAAACTCACGGTGTGTTTTCATCCACGTGTTTTTTTGCATTTTCAATTTGCGCATAAAAACACAGTGGAAACACAGAGGAGACTGAGGTGGAAAGGTTTGTGTATCGATAAAATGGAAACAGATTCAGCGAATTAATCATGACGTACATGAAGCATGTGACTTAGACTTCCACTGAAGAGACAAAAACTTCAGATCTGTGTGGAGCGAAGAGGAGGCTGTAACCTTCCTCACATTAATACATGAAACTAACAGAAATGCCATATTTCCATCATGTGTTTTGAAGTTTGACTGGAGCTCACAATAACATAATTTCGTTGCACCCTCTTCTTCTGCTAACTGGAGAATCAGTGCCATTAATTGTCATCTCGATGAACCAACTCCTAATATTCGCATAACAATAGTGGATGGAAACATAAATTCGCATTTTCTTTATAAATTTGCTCTACATCTGAGAGGAAACCTGGCCTCTATCTGAGGAAGCACAAAGAGGGAATTTGGTACTAGAAAGACTTGATTTGGCAAAATCAGACTGTTGAAGCCTCATTTAAGAAAAACCTGTCCTTTTAGTGTGTGGTTATTTACTTTTGTATGTAAGGTGCTTTGGATTTTTCTAATTTGATACCTCCTGTTGGTGGATGATGTCTAATTGGGTCAAAACAGGTCAAGAAGTATGTTGAGCTGCTGTAAACAGTAAAATAATGAGGTTTACCCAGAGCTTTGTTCAGCCTTCAAAATGCAGCTATATAACTGATCCCAGACTAAGCTAGCTGACAGAATGATTTAATGCTGTCAAAGAAATTTAACTTAAACACACATCAAACTCACTGACTGATCAACTCATTAAGTTCCTAATTAAACCATATTACAGACAACATCTTAACAAACAAACAAAAACAGTAAAAGGCTTCTTACCGTGAGAACGTTTGCACAAACAGCAGTAAGCGTCGCCTGAAGCAGAAGTTAACACAGGAGCGATGAATCTGTAGGAGAGCAGATCAGAAAACAGCGAGGCTGATATCTGTTAGATAACTGTAACAACAACTCCAAACCCTTACAGCATGTTATATGTTATATAGCAGCTACTAAAATACTGAAAACTGGACATAGTGAAACCTTTAGAAATGAAGTTACCTGAATGACCAAACAGATGTTGTTAGTCATGTTTAATCAGCTTGTTTGAAGGCAGAGACCATGATGATTTGACCGTGCAAGCAGGACCATAATGTCACAGGGGTCAGTGTGGTTTTAGGTTGTAGCTGAAACACAGAGGATCACATCTCAAAGAATGTCCTCACCAGAAAAACAGCAGCTTTGGCTCTTGGTTCAAATGCTCAAAACAAATAATATTTTCTGACATTTGACCTCCTGCGACGATGTGAATAATGACCGTCCTCTCTCTGGAGCAAAGCCAGAACAGCGTGACAGTAATATACTATCACAAACTCCTTTAGGGAGGCAACAAGTCCTCCAAATTAAACAAAAATATGTCGTTGGTCCGTGCCAACCAGAGCAACACATAGAAGCGTTTTCCGATCTTACATTGCTGTGGTTAAAGTTTGGTCAGGTTATGGCACAACAACAAGTTGTTTAGGTTTAGAGAAACATCGTGGTTTGGGTGAAAACAGCTGCTTCATTAAGGTTAGAGGAGCTTCATGCTCATGGTTTCAATAATAACCACTTGGTCATGGTTAAAAGAAACCAACGTTGACAGTCAATAGGAAACAGGAAACAAACGGTGTTTTGTTTTGTTGACACAGATGTCTTTTTTGCACACGTGTTGGCTTCTTTTAACCCTTAAAACAATCTTTCTGTCAACTAAACTACGACCACAATCTTTTTCAGTCTCCAAACTTAACCAGACCACAACAAACAAATAACAAATAACAAATAACCTGCAGTACTCTGTTGTTTCTAACTCTTCTCTCTTTCTCTCTGTCTGTCCAGTCCAGATCCGGCCCTGAATTCCTCGGTCTGTCTCGCTGTGCCGCCTGCTACAATCACAAGGCGAACTCCATGTCTTGGCGGGGGGGTGACGGCGAGTCCAGTTCTTCAGCCGAGGACTCTGGACCAGAGGTGGACTCGGAGTCAGAGGCAGAGTCTAGCTCCAGCAGCAGCTGCTCTGAGAAGGCTCCATCAGAAATACTTGAGAATCCCTCTCCTGTATCTGGAGATGCTGCTGAGCCTGAATCTGGAGGAAAAGATGGTGACGGACGAGAGGAGACGGGAGAGATGTCGGAGCGCCGGGAAGATGAGAGCAGGACGAAGGGGGTGACTCGAAGAGCTCCACTTGTCAAGGCTTTCTCCCTGCCCACCTCCTTTACTCCTCACCTCAGCCCCCTGTCCCTCCTGCCCCGCCCTCACACAGTCGTCTCCACCCTCCACCTACAGGTGATGTCCCAGAAACACCACGACGACGACGACGACGACGCCTTCTGCATCGTCAAACAACACCTGTCTGAGATAGAGGAGCAGAAAACAGAGGAAAGTAACGGAGGAGGGCGAGGAGGAATCAACAATCTGCTGCCTCCACAGACTGGGTTACCGTGGCAACAACCATCATCTCAGCAACACCAGCTGTCGTACCAACAACAACCACATCAGCTGTCGCATCAACACCAGCAACAACAACCTCCACCACAGTTCCCTCCTCTCTCAGCTCAGGGTCAAAGGTTACCACCACTCCTGCACACACTTCCTGTGTTTCAACCCTCGACGCTCTACACACCCCCCCTACAGGCCCCAAATGCACCCCAGACACATCTATATGCACCCACTCCACAACCCTCCTGGTACTGGTATGGTCTGCACTGTCCTCCCTCTCCATACTGGAGTCATTACAGTAACGGACAGTTCCCCAGATAACAACGATTAATCAGCCCTGCAGTGTTTTATATAACCTTTAAATATGTGAAACATACAATAAAAAGATCTGAATGAAGTAATGAGTGGCATGAAATGTTTGTGATTGTACACAAGCCTTGAACGTACACCCAGTTTGAGCAACATTTCATCATCTTTCATAAACTCATGTTGACCTCTTACATTTGTCTTGATATACTGACAAAAACAGGCGGTTAACATTCACCACTGGAGTCCTGCAAGACCCTGAAGCATGGATGTATTAAAGTCCAACTGAAATCTGAATCATGGACACTTTCTGTGCGACAAAACATATAAAATTTTCCATTTTTCCAAAGAGGATAAAAGCGTTTTTGGACATATTGGTAGAAAAAGTGTCAAAGCTTCACGCCTCTAGGTGGGTGTTTCTTAAAACAGCAGCTGACAGACATTTGAGGCTATGCACTGTCAACTTTTGTGG
>NTHP01000292.1:132087-173342 GCA_003416845.1 Oplegnathus fasciatus | reverse complement strand
CACACACACACACACACACACACACACACACACACACACACACACTGATGTCACTGGTGGCAAAAGATGCAGGTTTCTGAGTTGGGGGTAGAAAATGTAAAGGGCAGATACACAGAGAGACAAAGAGGAATATTAAGAACAGAACTTCTCTCTTTCTTTACTTTCTTATCCTCTATTTTCTGTCGCCTATTCTCTGTCATTTATAGTCAATATAGTCATACGACAATATTTTCATTCATCAAAACCTTCAAAAACTTTTATAATTTCGTCTGAAAATGAACTTGCAGAGATTTAAAGTTTGAAATTGGAGACCCATTGGTCAAGAGCTGGTCTGCTTTATTTTTAGCCAACGTGATAGTGTGGTATTGATGTGCAGTTAAACTGGGACTATTTTTGAAAACTCTTTATAGTTGTTGTGTTCAAGTAAGCTCTGACGTCTGATACTTGATACACTATAAGTACAGGGGTATTATTGTGGCCATATTATTTGCAAATGTGTGTGGAGGGTTGTGATACATGAATATACATTTGGAGTATGCACATATGGATTGAGATACAGTTTCACATTTGCAAATAATATTTCTAATAAAACCCCCATAGATAAGTGGCTGTGGACAAGCACTACAGTCTCAAGTTTATTTTTGGAAAATCAAACCCAGACAAACAATAACTACGTTAACACGCACGCTGTGAAAATGGTAATGTAAAGTAATATTATCACATTAAAATGGTTGCAAATGCAACAGAGAACGCAACTTAAAATACTGATCAGTCTCAAGCAAATTGTAAGCCACTGCAAAGGTTATTTTAAAAGTGCACTAGCTTAAATACAAAGAGCCCTTCTGGGTCATATGATAAAAAAAAATACTGGTGTGGAAATCTGTGCACAGTTTTGTAAATTTGCGCACTAAACTGAAGTGAACTGGAATCCCAAAGTGGGACGTTGCAGTATAATTCTATTAAAGAAAAGGTTGTAATACAGTATTTAATTGTCAATACCAGCTAAATTACAACACAGCCTAATGACAACAACAATGTAATGTCCTGTATGCTGCACATACTGCGGCTTTCCAATAAATTAGACGCATAAGTTCTTTTTAATCTGTAACTTTGAAAATGCAATTTTAATGCTTTGTTAAAGATCTTTTGTTTAATGTATTTCTATGTCCCTGTAAAGCACTTTGAATTGTCTTGTGTCTGAATGGTGCTGTATAAATAAACTTGCCCTGCCTTGTCATAATGAACTGAAAAAAGCAAGACACAGCATGTTTTTCTCTCTGATTGATGAAGCACAACTTATATCTATATCTGTATTTTTCTGACACCAATTATTAATCTGTGGTTTTATTTAGTGGCTGTAAAGATTAAATAACAAATTACGCTTCCTTGAAATGATCTAATCCACCTCCCCTTTCTATTTTGGTAGTCAGTTTCATCGCCCTAAGAACGTATTTTTGCTGAGTGCACTTCCAAATATTTTTTTGAACCTTACATTTATTAAGTGCACATGAATAGTTTAAACCATACACGTTATCCTTGATCTCAGATTTATTCATCCGTGCGTATGGATTTCCACGTCAGTATTTAATTTTTTTCTTCCATATGACCCCGAGAGGCTCATAAGTCTGAGAACTAACGGTAAACTTTGAAAATGAATTCTGGGAATTTAGTAGTTTTATCAACCATCAGGGAGTTTATATTCTCCAAAAATGCACAATTGGTGGGTATTTTATAGACTCGATACATTTATTGGACTGCTTCTAGGCCAATAAAAAATACAGAAATAAAGCGTTTAGTAGCTGGCAGCGTGGATGGGGCTTTGACACAGCATTTATTCATGCTGGGAAATAACATTTACAGGAAATTGAATAGGTAACCAAATAAAATATGACAAATTTAAATAGTTTGACCATTTTAGAGACCTTCCTTTGATGCCTGCTGAACATTTTCTGAGAGGGATTGGGGAGCGTTGGTGGGACTCATGATCAGTATTTCTAAAATCCTATAGCCCTACATTTCCTACAAATACGCAAAACACCCTGAACGGTCCTTAAAATAGTACGACATAAAGCAAACGCTAAAAACGCCACACTGTAAAAACATCAACCTTTATATTTTTTGGCATAAATAAGGATTGCATGCTGTTCTTAGAAATATAAATGATCAGCATATAATGTAAAAATGGACCCTAACCCTGTGATCCAAAGTGAGAAAGGTCTGTAAATTTGTGTTCTTTAGTTGTGGAATGCAGGAAAGCCAATTTTCTGAGTTGATTTCACGTTTACTTTAAACCAGACCCCCTCTACGCTGTAAAATCTCAGTATCAGTTATATTAAATCAACTCTTGTTTTATTAATAAGTGTAAATCAGTGTGATAGGATACGTTTGTCAGTTTCAAGTCAGGCCAGTTCATGAGTTCAGTCATGTAACAAAACAATGTTTTTGACTAAATGTCCCGCGGATGATTCACTTAACTCTTCAAATTGTGTAGAAACATGTGAGTTTATTGGCATATACCTCCCAGCATGCATTGTATTTGTGTTAAAATTCTCAAGAATGGCTCTGTGGATGTTAATGTTGATTGTAACTTTGATCCTGACTGAAATATCTTAACAAATATTTGATGGATCTCCCCTAAATTTTGTGCAGGCATTCGTGTCCCCCAGAGGATGACTCCTAATGACTTTGGTGACCGTCTGAGTTTTCATTTAGTGCCACCCTGAGGTTGACTTTTTTGTGTTTTAGTGACATTTCATGGAAACTATTGGGTGGATTACCATGACGTTTGGCACAGATATTCATGTTCCCCAGGAGGATGACTCCTAATGACTTTGGTGATCCTCTGAGTTTCCATCTAGCGCCACCAACAGGTTGGCCTGGGGTTTTGAATTAAATGTCTCAACAACTATTGGATTAATTGCCATTACGTTATATACACACATTCATGTTCCCCTCAGGATGAATTATAATAACTTTGGTGATCCTTTAGGCTTTCCTCTTGCTCCATCTGCAGGTCAAAACTTCAATTTGTCCAGCAGTTTGGTTTAGGACCAAACAGCAAAACTAATGACATTCCCATCATCCTCAGCTGTACTTTACTGCTAAAAAGGAAATGTTAGCATGCTATCACACTAAACTAAGATAGTGAATTATACCAGGTAACCATCAGCAAGTTAGTAGTGTTATTGTAAGCCATGCCAGGGCCAGCATTTAGCTCAAAGCACCGCAGTATCTAAATACAGCCTCACAGAGCTGCTGGCATGGCTGTACTCTTAGTTTTGTTTATAATGTCATAAATGTGTCTCTCATATGAGTCACATGGTCTTTCCTGACATCATGATGAAAATAGGTATGTCCATATTCTTAACTTTCAAGGCTCTCGTGTAACAGTACTCAAATAACATTGACCCTGGGCTAAATGTGGCTGCTAGCAGGAGAGTGAAAGCTGTAAATTTAAGCAGTTGTAGTCATGATGAACCAGACTGAACAGAATATTGTGCACTTTTTTTGGTTATTCCAGAGCAGAATAACATCACAAAATTTATATAATGTACACATGTCTGACATTATTACACTACCTCATCCTGCATCAGAGCGTCTGTTTTGGAAAATACTGCAATGACTAGGCTACTATTCTTTCTCTCTCTCTAAGTCTGTCAATTAGTGATAATGGACCCCATCGGCCGAGAGAAGACCACTCCCTCCCTCTCTACTCCCTCCCTCCTTGACACACACACACACATACACACACACACACTCTCTCTCTCTTTCTGTCTGTCTTTCTTTCTATCTCTCAGTCAGTAATAATGGAGCCCAGCAGTCCGAAGAAGATCCAGTTTGCTGTACCTCCGCTGCAGGGACAGCTGGACCCACAGGCCGCCGAACATGTGAGTGTATCTGAGCATGAGCGTGTGGGGTGGACGGTGTGGGTTCATGCATGTGAGGGCTGAATGGGGCTTCTATCTGTGATCTTGTGAGTCTGGTCTGGAATTTTCTCGGTGTGGGTGCAGACCAGCATGTGTGCAGAAGTCGGTCCTATGAAAACTGCTGTTTGTGTATCTGGGTGACAGCATGTGTATTTAATGGGTCCGTCATATTTGAGCTGCCGTGCATGTGACACATGTGAGTGTTTTGCAGGCTGGTTTGTTTTCATGTCTACTGGCAAAGAGTTTATTAATATTTGTGTGTTTGTGAGCAGACGTATGAAGGATTAAAGGGAAAAAAACACCCTAAAATACACTATTAAACTATTTAACACATAAAAAAACACATCCAATGATGTTTTATTCTGTATTCCTGAAATATTTACTATAGTTTTAGTGTTTTAAAAGAAACAAAAAAATCCTCCTCTTCTAGTAATCACAAATGTTTTCATTCATGTGCTTTTCCTTGTTTACTTCACAAGTAGCTACTGATGTAAATGTGACTATCCAGAAAGTGACATAATTTGAGTTAAATTGACTCCCGTTACAGATGATCTGCAGCTGATTGCAACAAGTTCACGCCCGTTCTCTTGGGGCAATCTGGGAAACATGGGATATCACTAACATACTGATCTTTCTTACGTAAAAATGGGAAAGCCAGGCAGAGCGGCAGAAAGGCCAATTTCACTCCTGAAACAGAACACCACAGATGAATAACGTGTTAAGAGTATCTGAGGTATAATTTTCCTTTAACTGATTCTGAATGGCTCCTGCAGTAAAAAGAAACAGAAGCTGGTCTTTCATACAAGCTTTAACATTGCATCAGGGAGTTAAAACAGCTCCGAGTGTTGGATGCTGGTCTTTGCTTTGCTGACGTCTTTACGAAGTGTTTAGTCGATGGAAACCGGAAGTTGTTCGTTTATAAGGAAGCTGCTAATGAACAGTGACAGATTAGGGCCCCTCTGCGGCTGTTTGGGGAGCCCCTGTGTTGGAAACCGTCAGCACTTCCAGAAGTCAAAGATAAATTTTAGCAATGGTTTTATGAGATAACATCTTGTAAACCAAGTGTCCCCGACAGGATGACGATGAACATTTACATTCCTGCAGTGTGGCAGTGTTGTTCCCTTCGTCCGAAAGCTGTGAGCCAAGCAGAGTAAACGCAAATTGTTTTTCTGCAGTTTTGGGGTTAAATTAATGAAGTTACTATGGCTGTACAGGCGATCTTTGTAAGAAGTACTGGAATAGTCAGCAAAAAGCGTAAAACACTGACTACAGGTCATGTTTCTCATGTTAATGTCGGGAAAATGAATCTAAACTGTCCTTTTACAGCCTACATTTTAAAAGAATGTGGGAAAGTAAAATGTTTGCCATACTATTCCTGCCACTTGCTACAGTAAAGTATGTGGGAAAGTTGTGCTTTTTAGGTAGCTACTAAACCTTTAAGTGCGTAGTTATATTTTTAAGAGGCATTTGGAATAATAAACCAAAGCCTGAAATATTCAGGCAGTTAATGAAAAGCTCTCAATTAAGTTTCCATAAATATGCAGGAGTGTTTAATTGTGTGTTTTGGGACAATTAGTTCCAGCTGGTACATTTAATTAACCTTTTTTTGGACAGTGAGCTGAATTTTGTGTTTTCTGAAGCCTAATTACCAGGACAGTAGTCAAGTCGAGTCAAAAAGTGCATTTTTTCAAGCATTTTTCAAGAAGCAACAATGTGAAAATATGTGTGTGCGTTTGTGTGTTTACCCCAGATCCGTCGCAGAAGACCAACTCCTGCCACTCTGCAGATCTACAGACAACCTGGCACAGGTGAGAGAAAGAGAGAGAGAGAGAGACAGAGAGGGAGTGAGAGAGAGAGGTAGGGGGGGGGCATAGAGAGGGAGATGAGGGGGAGATGGAGAGAGCTGAAAAGCGGCAGCTATAATGGAACCTTTATTAGATTTGTGCTGCAGCTTTTGGTAAGTGATCTCAGTGTTCAGACTGGACTGATGGATGCCTAAAGTGTGTGTGTGTTTGTGTGTGTCTGTGTGTGTTTGTGTTTGTGTGTGTGCTGGCTCTCAGCTCATATAAATCCCTCTACACAGGAACTGAATGATTGAATAACCGGCCTGATTCCATTTTGTGCGCTCAGCTCAGTGAGTCTGGTTCCAGTATAGTCGTATAAAGCTCTGCAGGTGCCGGAGGTGTTTTCATGCAGCCATTTTTTTCTGTTTGTCAAAGACATCAGAGAAACAAGAATATTTGTATCAAACACAAGCAGGAAGACTGGAAACATAAACACGGACAGGCCATCAACAACAACGTCAGTATCTTCAATTTTAAGAAAGAAATTAATGGCCCAAGGTGGATCTGTGTTCCAAATTTCAGACATTTTCATTCTTAATATTTTGGCAATATACCACTGACAGTCAGTCTGTAGAGTGGAAACCAGCTGGCAGCTGTAAAAACAAGAAGTGACCGCACTCTCAACCTTGAAACAAAGAAGATCACCATGACAAAAAGTGCAGATGTTATGTCTCAGGCTCATGAATTATTTTGAGTAATTTGCTGAAATATTTCATGAAAGTTGCCCACTTTAAGGGACATTAAGCAATGTATGACATCCACCGGCAACCTCTGGGAATCATGTTTGGTCTTTCTTAAAAGATACATCCCCTGATTTTGTTTTATTTCCACCAGACCCAAAAATCTTCTTCCAGCTCACAGTTGGTGTTTTGAAACTGAAGCCGAACCTGAAATTCAAAACATCAACATCGAGCCGGAGCTGAGTTGCACTGAGTGACATGTTCCTTCATTACCATGAACACACACACACACACACACACTATAGTTTATTTTGACTCCATCCCACATACACCGTCCTGCTGCCCCAAATACTCACTAGATCACCAAATGTGGATTAATCAGCAGCAGAAAATAGTCCCCAACAAATGCACTATTTCCTCTTGTTTGAGAAACATTTGCCATGACTACAGTGCCCAGCTGTTTTAGGAGATTATTTACCCTTGTTTAAAAATTAAACTTTAAATTTTTAAAGATTCACGTCTTCAGTAGGAACCAATTAGAAGCCTATTAGAAGCTGGGGAAGTTAGAAAGTACTGAGATGGACTAACAGATTGTTTATTTTTTCATGGGATCTGTTGACAATAAAGAAAATATAGAATATTGTTAGCCTAACGCTTTAACACAACAGTAGCGAGAGAACGAGTTAAAGGGAGTTGTTTTGTTACAGAACAAAATGTTTTCTGAATCTCAGCATCTGGCCGAGTAACCGCTGAGTCATTGGTCAACGGCCCCGTTATTAAAAGAGACTGTAATCGCCTGCAGGTGTTAACAAGGTGATTCCTGCACTGGGAACTGGAAAACTTTGTTTACAAACTGCAACAGTGGCGTTACATGATCACAGCCCGGCTTCAGGCCACAGAGGAAACAAGGCTATTAAGGCCCACTACCCAACCTGAACAATGTGGTTTGAACGAGCCGGCTGATTGAGCAACAGACCCACTGACACTGTTAGATCCCCGACCTCTCGCTTGTGGGGCTAAAGATCGACGATGTGCCATCAACTTATAAAAGTGAGCTGATGACAAAGCAATAAAAACAGAAAGAGCTTAATGCTGCTGTCTCGTCTCTCCTGCAGATGTTGGAGATCAACACAACGCCAGCGGGGAGTCACAGGTTCGTATAAATGTTGTTTATACATACAGATGCAGGGAGAAGTGGGGAAACACACCAGCAGGTAAACACTAATCTGCTAGAGTCACTTTAGAGGGAACCAGACAACCAGTGTCCGGGAATGAGCCTCCAATTTAAGGTTATATAGGACATGTTGATCTGTGGTAACCTCTAACGTATCTAATGTTTGAAATAAACTAACCAAATAACAAAGTGCATAAAAATATCTCTTCTAAAATGTAGACTTGAATGGGAACGGTATGTTATATCCACTCCTGACAATCTAGTGACCACAAGCTGACATTTGATTTCTCAGACCAGGAACAAAAATCTGGATTATTGTTTGCCCTGGGCTGATTAAACTCTAATAACAGTAATAATAAACAGTTAAAAACGTGAGTGTTCAATTAAAAAAGAAAATTCTTTACTGCAGTTCCTCAATATTGTCAGATGAGGGGACAGACAATCTGCCAGATAAACGGTGGCTTGTCTGGAAAGTTGATGTTGTTTCACTATAATGAGATCAGGAAGGACAACACGGTCTCTCCTGTCTTCTATTGGCTATTTTTATATATAAGCGACAGAGCTTCCACTTCACATCCATTGTTTTCACATTATGTTTGGCTTTAGAATAATTTTTAATCATTTAGATCATCTATATAATATGTTTGTTCTCCAGGCTTCAGATGCCTCTCAGAGGAAGCAGAGCACCTACGCCCCGCCCACCATGAAAGGTAAAACACAGGTCAATTTTCAGCCTGGTCTTCCTCGTTTTTACGAAATGTGTCTGAAAATGTATAAAAGATGCTTTGTGCAAGGAAAGCGGAAGAAATCCATTTCCCCCTGAGGAGAGGATTAGGAGGAGGATTTACTTGATGCATCTCAAGTCCCTCCGCAATTTTAACAGGCGCATTTTTTTCTCTACAATTAATCACCATGAAAATGCCTCTAAAATGGGAAAATGGTGACGAGGGGAAAGCAGAGATGCTTGCAGCAAATAATACCAGAAACAACAAAGACATCGCTCCAAGCAACAAAAACATACAAACTAAAAACATATGACAGCACTGATGAAAAAGTTTTTACTTTGCTGAGAATCAGTTGCAGAAGTGCCTGTAAACGTCCCTGAAGAGGCCCTTCAAAGCACAGAGACAGAAAGAAGCTGCCACTGTTTTTTTTTTAAACTCACTGCACTCTTTCACGCTAAAGATCTCTTAATTCTGGATTACTAGCAACAGACTCATGACCGGGCCAACAATCAGCATGTTGTTGGAAAACGTTATTTAATAAGCTAAATATTAAATAAATGTTGTGAGAACAAAGAACAAATTCCTACAGCAGTGATGCATCACTTTTTCATGTATGTGAATATCTTCTTTGTTTGGAACCACAGATCCTATAAAATTACATCATACTTCAGTACGAACTTCTACTAATACTGGATATAATTTAAGATATCTGGTGTCATGCACTGGTGGTTTTGTTGCAGCTGCGTACACACCAGTCTCCTCCCTCCTCTCCTCACTTTCATGGTATCTATGTGTTTGTTTTTTGTACAGAAGTTCTGTTTGTTTTGTTTTATTACAAGTCGTTTGTCTTTCTCTGTGTTTTCTGTAGCTATTTCTGGTTTTACTCCCACTTCTGTTTTTTTAGTCTTCGGTATTTTTCAGTGTCACATCTGTAGGCTCAGCTGGCGGGGTGATGGGGGATGGTGGTAACTATGGACTGGGGACCAAGATGGCTCATTGGCTTCTTCTTGTTCTGTGTTAGTTCTCAGGTTTTTAATATACCCTCCACCCAAAAACAATGGAGGTGAATGGAATTTAGTTTGTGGTGCTCACTGCTTTAAAAAATTACACTTAAAAAAATTCGACAGGGACATCTCTTTTCAGAGTAAGAGTCCTTGTTAGTCGGGATAATCCATAGAACAGACTGTGAACAGTTTTTCATTGGAACTACTTACATGATCTGCTATCGTTTTCTAACGCTGTTAAACATTTGTTTACATCAGTGAGGGTTTTAAACGGGTTTATATTTTCAATGAGTCAAGGAATGGTTCGGTAACACACGAATTGCAAATCTTTCATCATTAAGTCAAACTCTCCATATCTATGTGAATATACCTGTAATATATGCGGTCAAAAAATTACAGATTGTGCCTTTAAAACCGCCATGTGTCGATTTTTTAATTAATAATAGCATACTGTAAGTGGCACAAGCGTGTGTGTATATGTGTATGCGTGTATTTTCTTTAATATTACCATTCAAAGGTGCCAAAGTCGTGATGTGTTGGATCCTCACACATCTGGATGATTTGTGCTATCAAAAACGTGCAATAAAACACTTCTCATATTTCTCTGATAACAGTGGAGATATTTGGTTTTACGATATATAAATTACTTTATTACTATTATTTAGTGCTTTTTGCAGTGGTGGAGGAAGTACTCAGATCTTGTACTTCAGTAAAAGCAGCAGTACTACAGTGTAAATTTACAAGTAAAAGTCCTGCATTCAAAATACTTACTAGTAAAAGTACATAAGCATTAGCATCAAAACATTTTGTAATTAATGATCTCAATCTGCAAAGTAACCAAAGTTATCAAATAAATGTAGTGGAGTAAAAGTATAAAGTAGCATAAAATGAAAACACTTAAGTACAATTTTGAGGTACTTGTACTTTACTTAAGTGCAGTTCTCAAGAAAATGTACTTAGTTACATTCCACCTCTGGTTATTAGTCTTGGTGTTAGTAGTCATAGTAGTAGTGTGTGTGTATTTACTTTTGGGTGTGCAGGCTATGTAAGTTATATAAGTTGTGTCTCTGCAATAATGAATACTGATCTTTTGAGGAGCTTCTTTACTTGAAAATAAAAGTTGTCAACACAGCTGAGCTCTCCTGCACAGTGTGTCCAGAGAGCACCTGTCTGACGGCTTTTATCTCTAAAAACACTTTGTTGTTGTTGTCATTTTGTCATCATCGCCCGTACTGAATAATTTATAAAACCGCTACGGGGGCCAGAAGAAGCGGTGCTGCTGCTACAGCCTTTCTGTTGAGCACATCAGTTTAGAGAAGGCCTTCATATCCTGTCCGGCCACTTCAAATATGTTTGTGAGGCAGAGAACTCTGTTTTAATGAGTCTGTAGTTAAAGGTGCAGGTTTCGAGGGGAATAAGAAAGGAAGACAAATAGGAAGAAACACACATGTAAGTGTGTGCGTGCAGAGCTCTCTACCAGTGAGTGCAGCACTGAGCTGGTTCCGGGAAGTGGAGACAGTAAAAGCTTTTCTTTTATTGATCCTGTCTGAGTGTGTGTGTGTGTGTGTGTGTGTGTGTGTGTAGGCCAGTTAGCTAATAGCCTCATGAGTAACTGCCAATGCAACAAATGTTTGCATTTACATACTGTAAGATTATTTATTGATCTGATTAAGTTTTATTCTGTGGTTTTACAGTATTTTATGATCAGGTTTTCACGTTGAAGGTGAAACACTGTTTTTATTTAAACTTATAAGGCCCTTAATTTTATTTTTAGGCAGAGTTTTGTAGCATTTACATAAATGTTTAGTCTCTGCTGGCTCATGGTGCAGGGTTTTGATTGAATATAACACTTATCCAAGAGGAACTAGTTGTAGTTTATAGCCTGGTAGTAGCTCTACAAGAAAAATACTACCTTAAAAACTTAGATTGTGAATAGAGCCGTGGCTCTGATAACTTGGGATATTTACCAGTAAACAACAATGAAGTTTGATGGCAGAAGATTTTGTATAGTACATCGGCATCTTTCCTCCCTAAACAAACTGCTAAAAACCTACAAGTGAGACAAATTTCTGTGACGCCTTCCCCCGAAGCTCCCAGCCAAGTGGGATATTTATGGTTTATACAAGACGTCAGAGAAAGCTGTTTCACAAATCTTCAGTTGGATTTTTTGTCTTTCGAGTTTTCTTCTTCAGTTCAGTTTATAATTTTCTGTTATCATTTTTTAATTATAAATTAATTTTGGTGTTATTATTATTTTTTTTCCGTTCTATTGCGACATTGTGTGTAGTTGAAGCATCTCTCCACTAGAGGCACTCTTCTCTCCTCAGAGCTTCAACTGGGGGTGGAGCAACACCTTCTGGGGGCGGGGCTCTGTGAGTCAGATGGCCAGCTGAGCCCAATCACAGCACAGCTCTATGCCACCGCTTCCCTGTGGGCCAATCACAATGGGCCAGAGGAAGCCAATGGGAATGAGGCGAGTCTGCCGTTAGCCAATCAGGAGAGAGGAGTGGCAGAGAGCAACAGCTCAGGGGGTAAACTGTTTTTAGACAGACAAACGTTCACACTTTGGTCAGCAGGATACTCCAAAATTAATTTAATGTGTTCTCAGATTTTTGTCAGATTTAGAGTAGTGCTACAACTAAAGACGATACTCAGATAATTAGAATTATTACATGAGAAACAAAAATACACAGCAAGCAGCCAGTAACATGATACTGTTTGTCTCTCAGTGGTGTGTTTTAGAGAGAATTTCGATGTTTGTCTCACCAGCCTGTGATAAATGACACCAAAAGGCAGCGCTTCCGTTTGGCTGTAAGCCCAAAACACTGTGCAAACATTTAGTATTCAAAGTTATTTGGAGTATACTGTTGGCCTTACTCACGCTAAACACACACACTAAACACACACACACACACACTAGTGTTGATTTCATTGACAAAATTATACAGAATAATAACCAGCTGCAACGATATCATTTCGCTCAACATTTGCTTAACGTAGTTACCAATTAAGAGCAAATAGTTTCTCGATTATATTTAAATTGATTAAAATGTAATAACAACATTTACTGTGAGACAAACCTTACTTTCATTTGATGAAGCACAGTTTACATTAAAAAAAAGTAAATCCTCAAAAATCCTTCACAAATCGCCAGCTGTTTGCTTTAAAAGTTAGTAAAGTAAAAGTTTTTATTTAGTCACAAAGACTCTTCTCTTTGCATTATATACAACTTAAAACTGCATTAATCAATGTTTTTTTATACTAACATTGAATCAAATGTAAAATGAAAGCATCCAAATCAGGGTTAAATTAAAAGTCTGCAGCTTTAAGGAGCTTTTTAGTCTCTCTGAGCTTCTCTTATCAACCTCTGCAGGCAGCTGTTTACAGTCTTGATAATCCAAACTGTACACCAGTGGTGGAGGAAATATTCATTTACTTAAGTAAAAGTACTAATACCAAGCTGTAAAAATACTCTGTTACAGGTAAAAGCCCTGCATTGAAAATGTTACTTAAAGGTATAACGAGTAGGATTTTCCTAAAAAACGATGTATTGACTCAAACAAAAATAATCCCTCTCAATCATCACTTATGACCCACTAGAAGTGTGTGGCGGTGTCTGTACCTGCAGAGACCCTGCCCTCTGCCTGTATTTTCTTATTTTGCTGTGCTCGGGACGTCTCTGGGCATCAACCTTTGGGCAGTGGTGTGTAGCCCCCAGCCAATAACAGCACGCAGGGTGTGAGGGGCGGGACTCTATAAATGGTAAGCACGTGGGGCCACCAGAAGCGCATGCGCTTCGAGCCAGGGAGTTTTGAATGCAGCAAATCGTCACATTTGTGAAGCTGGAACTTAAAGTTGTAATCTTGAAGATTTTTATTTCGTTGTCTTTCACGGCACCTCTGGCGATAAGCGGTAATTGCAGGTGTGTTGTTGGACTTCACTTAAGTTTCAGTTTCACTTTCNAAAGTCGCTGCCGACACCCGGGTCGTAATACTGCAAATGCTGCAGGCTTTCATCAGTGGGCCATAGGCTCAATCACCATTGTGTTGCATCATTTGGCGATAGTGACTTAACAGACGTTTATTTAAATGAAAATCTTCGAGATTATAACTTTAAAAAAAGCTTTAAAAATTACTTGAACGATGATCGAAATAGTCGCCTTTAATTTTCTGTCAATCAACTGATTGATTAATGGACTAATTGTTTCAGCTGTACTTGTATAAACTGTTGGTAGTTTCATTCATAAGAAAACATCACATTTTATAAACTCCTGATATGTTTTGTGTGCAAAATTTAAAACTTTTAAGTAACTAAAGCCGTCAAATAAATGTAGTGAAGAAAAGAGTACAATATTTCCCTCTGAACTGAAGTGGAGTAGAAGTATGAAGTAGCATAAAATGGAAACACTCAAGTAAAGTACAAGTACCTCAAATTTGTACTGAAGTACAGTACGTGAGTAAATGTACTTAGTTAATCTCCACCACTGCTGTACACTACCTGCCCCTCACCAAACCACAGAACATCTCGCAGCTTAAAAGATGAAAACAGCTAAAATATGAATATTGAACTTAAATTCATCAGGTAAATAGAAACAACTCCAAATGAATTATAATGTTGCTCTGTGTCCGTAACTATAATATCTTAATTAATCTGTCAGCTTGTTATATTTTTTCTGCCCTCTAGTTGCCAAAAATGAATGAATGCAGCTTTAAGGATATTTGCGAAAGTGTTGGCATGCATTCAACAAGACTGCGTACAATAAAAGCTAAAAATACGTCATTAAAATCTGACCACATGTACAATTTCTGACGCGCACACACACTGTACACACTCAGTCTGTTACTAATAATTCACTCTGTTTACATTTCCATAATAACACTATGTTCTGTAAATCTATTGACTACTAACAGCACTAACTCTTCCTCTCTCCCTCTCTTGTCTTTCCTCCTCCTCTTGTGGCTTTGCATGATCTTTCAACTTTCTATCCTCTCTTTACATTTACCCTCCCCCCTTCTCTCCCTCTCTCTCAGATACGTCATGTGACCACAAAAAGGAAGCGTCCAGTCCCGACTCCGTCTCCCGATAGCCACCTTCGCTCACTTCCATCTTTGTCTCTCAATAACCATTTTCCCCCTCCGACTCACTGCTGTTCATCTGATCCCATTAACACACTGCTTCACTCTTGTGCACATAAATACTGTGTTTCGATTTGCTCTCCCTCTCTTTCATGCTCACATACAGACACATGCACATGGAGATTTTAGTTGAATGTACTAAATCAGTCTAAATCTTAATTACTGTAGGTGACGTTGGTGAGGTTTTGCTTGTGAATAAAGATGTATTATATTGAAATGTTTACTGAATGTGTGAGTATTCTTTATCCTTTAGTAAAAGTATTTTTAGATCCACAAGTTTTGTAGTATTTGTGGGTTTGCTTCATGTTCACGGTGGTCTTTACACTCTTATGCAACCGGACATTTTTCCTTTATAGTCTTCCATGGCAAACAAAGCAAAAATATTTTTAGGACATCAAAATATAATGACAACATGTATGAGTCTGATAGTTACCTAAAAAAATATAAACCCAACGCGGATAGAACAGAGCATTGGGACAACCATTAAGAGATTAAAACATTAAGTGTTTGTGTGCACCATTTATGCAGCAATAAATAGCATTACATGGTTGCCTTCCTCACATCTGTGTGACCCTACTGTTTGGAGATCAACATCCCCTGTCACTGCATTAACAGCTGAAATGTCTCTGTGTGTTTGTGAATGAGTGTGTGGTTAATGCAGCATGTGTCCAAATGTTTTCATCGCATGGCCCTGAGAGGCTGAATGTCCACAGATGGGATGTGCTGCAAGACAAAAGTGGAAGGAATGGAAGGATGTGGGGTTTCTTTTGCCATCAATACCTTAGACTAAATCGTTTTAAAGTGATTCATTTCTTGCTTTCTATTATAGACAAATTTAGATCTTGTTTTTTCGCCTGTTTCCTGCAGGATTTAACAGGTATTTCCTGTTGATGCTGCGTCCAACATGCAGTTGGAAACAGGAGGATTCATTAGAGGGACTTTGTGCTGCTCTTCACCCTTTACTGCCAACAGTTCCTTAGTTTTGTGAAAGTCAGTTAATGACAGTGTTTGTTTACATGTTGTGACTCAGGGTAAGGATGTAGTTTATCATGTTTTCTAAGGTTTGATTCATTTAGTTAGAAAGGTATTTAAAGGATATTAACATTTTGAATGGGGGAAGGGCGGGTATGTTAACGGAAGGTATTACACCAAAGTAGTAAATGATAACAAAAAACAATATTGCTTTTACTTTATTTTTAGTTTCTTTTTCACTGTCATTTTCAAAATCTGGCAGTTGCGGTGACTGTGTATGGGTGGGGTGGGATGGAGGGTGGGGGTGGGGGTCTGCAGGGCCGAGGAATCAGATTACATATAAAACAATAAATAGTGTAATTGTATGAAATGACAAATAAAATGTATTCAGGATTTTAGCAGCAGGTGTTTTTAAAAGACTCACTCGAGATAAAATATTAAGTTGACAGAAATAAATATTTCATAACACAATGAAAGGATAGAACAATGTAAACAATATAGCGGTGAGAAAACAGTTGGAAAATTCAGATAATTGATACACCCAAGCACCTTGGAACTGCCTTTTATAGAAAACGAAAAAGAACAAAAGGAATTATTTATGAAATAATGAAGACCATTAGCAAAAAGGTCGATCATTCATGGAGTGGTTCTGGCATACCAAGATGGAAACTAAAGGTTATGTCTGGTTAACTGGCCCAATCTTTGTGCCATTGAACATGAATGAATTGTGTTTCAATAGAACATGACAGAATTAGTCTACCAGTGCACTGACCATGGCCCAAATGGACTTAAATTCTTGTCAAGTTATTTAAAAATATTATTTATATTGTCCCAGTTTGTTTGACATGGCTGATGAATGTAGATTACAGTACATGTTTATATACAAGCTGGTGGACATGGCTCTCTTTTTGCTAAATGCTATCAACGTATGAGAGTGTTGTTAAGTTTATAGCAGTGGTGGAAGAAGTACTTAGATCTTTTACTGAAGTGAAAGTAGCAATACCACAGTGCAGAAATACTCTGTTGCAAGTAAATGTTCTGCATTCAAAATTTTACTTGAGTAAAAGTACAAAAGTACTACCATCAAAATATACTTAAAGTACCAAAGGTAAAAGTACTCATTATGTAGAATGATCCATTTTAGAATACTATATATATATATGAATAATTGGATTATAATTATTGATGCATTAATGTTGCAGGTGGTAAAGGTGGAGCTGATTTTAATTACTTTATACACTGTTTGGTAATTGAATCTACAATAAGACATCATAATTTAATAGATGATTATATTTTGTATTAATAATCTCAGTCTGCAAAGTAACTAAAGCTGTCAAATAAATGTAGTGGAGTAAAAATACAATATTTGCCACTGAAATATAGCTATGTAGAAGTATAAAAAGCAGAACATGGAATTACTCAAGTAAAGTACAAGTAGCCTACCTCAAAACTGTACTTTTGTACACAGAGTAAATGTACTTCATTACGTTCCACTACTGTATCTGATATAATAAGCTAGATGCATATGTATGTATTGGCTTGCTTTCCTTTCTCTTGCCTCTGTAGGTAATTTAAGTACTGTAGTGGGGCTGGGAACCTTTAGGTGTATGACAGTTACATAAAAAAATATTAATTCAATATTATTAAATTTGAGTCACATTTATGTGTGTGTTTGTGTGTGTGTGTGTGTGTGTGTGTGTGTGTGTGTGTGTGTGTGTGTGTGTGTGTGTGTGTAGGTAAGCTGAAAAGTCCTGTACCCGAGGAGGACGAGGAGGAAACCAACCCTCAGGAAGGCTGATCCAGGAGAGAAGTCTCAGCACAGAAGAGGCCAATTCACCCTTCATATTCTGGACAAACCAACATACAGACTCTGGCGTCCATCTCAAGTGTAGCACCTACATGACAAGACATTGATCAGAGGGAGAGTTGAGTTTATTGAAAGACAGCAGTTTAATTAGAGTAGGTAAAGAAAATGTGTCAAACCAGCATCCCCAGCGTCCTCCTAATGAACTGACCTGGAAACAGCCCGGCTCAACAAGACTTCACACAAACTGTCACTATTGTCTAACCCTGAGTATCATACTTTCCAAAGATAAAACTTACCTTTGTTTTCCCTTTTTTTCTTCATAAATACAGTGGAAGTATGATTTTCTCTTTAACCAAAGCAGCAAACTGATAACAATTCACTGCCACCACAACAGTTAACCTCAAAACAGTCACACAGCCGACAGTTTAACACTTTTGGCGGGAAACTCTTGGAGTAACTTTCTCTGATTCTGTGAAACAACAAACATTGACGTAAATGTTGTCATTTTAAAATGTACACAGTTAAAAAATATTCAAAAGGTAGGAATCTGGATAAGTTAAATTTTATATTTGGTCTGCTAGCTACTACAATGTAGCCATGATAGCTACCTAGCAAGGGTTAACCTGCTAGCTAGTTAGCTGAAACCACAAGCTTCAGTTGATATAGCTACTTCTTTGTCACCATAAAATGCCAGTTTACTCAAAACCAAAACTAATAACACACAATTAAAAATGGATAATTAAAAATAAACAAACTAATTAGCAATTCACTGCCATCATAACGGTTAACCTCAAACAGTCAATACTTTTGGCGGGAAACTCGAAAACTCTTGGTGCAACCTGTTTTGATGCTGTGAGCCAGTAAACGTTGATGTAAATGTTGTCATTTCAAAATTTACACACTGAAAAAATGTTCAAATTAAGGAATCTGGAAAAGTTTAAATCATTAAATTATATTTGATCTGCTAGCTACTACAGTGCGGCCAAGATAGCTACCTAGCAAGGATTAACTCCACCCGCTAGCTTTAGCTGAAAAATCACAACAGTTACTTCTTTGTCACCATAAATGCCAGTTTAATCAAAAACAAATTAACGTACAATAAAAATCTTGATAACAAAAACATTAAATCAGCTAGCAGACATTCAAGTAGTAATTATTTCAAGATTGTTAGGTAATTACATGACTTACTGTGACGACTCACCTGTAGAAATAACGCAGGTTTTGTACTGGTCTGTATCAACATATTACCTATGATATGTGGCATACTTTAACAGCTAATCTTCTGGGTTGTTTCCCTCTTCTAGCTTTCAAAATGTCCACTGTGTGATCAGGAATTTACAGCTGGTTAACACAACAATAACATCTGTAACATACTCTAGTTATTGGAATACAATACGAAACTAATGCAATAAATACTACCATAAGTTTATAGCTCATTATCAAAGTCGATTCTGGAGAACTGTACTGACATTTTTCAAAGCAGACATTTTGACAGCGTAATTAATAACATTAATGATGGCTGTACTCATGGATTTGGGCCATCATTAGTGTTATTAGTTACATCTTTGTTTTTCCTGAAGTCAAAATGTCTGCTGTGAAAAGGGTCTCTTAGGTTGTATGTCATTATAAAGCTGTTCTTGTTATTTTTTCCCATCTTGTAGACAAAACAATTCAAGTTTCACAAAATGGAATCTGCCACATGTGTTACATCAAGCATGCTGTTCTGCTACTTTAACAGATGCTGAAATATGCAAAGTGAAATATCAGTTTACAGTTGAGACAGCACAGGTTTTCACTCATTTTTAAATAAAGTGGATGGAGTGATAAATCAGATTACTTCAATGTACTTTCATTGAATCAACGATGGATCAACTGATACGGGATTCATGGTTTATCTTTTTTCTTTCTACTGTTATCTGTATAAGTATGTATCCTTGTGACTTACAATATCAATAACAGCAATAAAATGTCAGCATTGATTTCATACATAATAGACCTTATAATATAAAATGTGGGCTATTAAAATGTCCAAGTTTAATGCCCCTTCTCCTTCATTCCAATATTATAGTATTAGTTTTCTTGGGGTGCCCCCTGGTGGCTTCTGTAGGACACATTTAAATAGCTGGTCTCATCATGACTGCTGCAGATGAAAATGATTAGAAGTCAAATGTTACAGAACTTTTGTAATTCTCTCAGACAGAGCAGGACAAATGTTGTTCTAGATGCCGTGAAATGGGGACTAATTTTGAATAAAACCTAAAATGAATAGTTGATAATGAAGTATTAATAAACAGGTACAGTGTATACTGTAATGCAAAGGGGAAAAACAAGGTTTTATATTGAGATGAACAAAAACTCCACTCTAAAAGGTCTGAGATACACCAATATTAGAAATTATTCAAATCTGCACACTCCAATGGCAGACACACATTAGGATCTGGTTTCTTTTAAGATGTTTGATGTTTGGAAACTGGTACAGTCACTAGTTCCTAAAAGAATTTCACTATTTATTCTGGTATAATTGGCTTTCATCAGTTAATTAAGTGTTGAAAGATTAATTTAATGTCAATAACAACAAGACCTAATATTTGTAGTGTATACATTACTATTTATATATTTGTTTTGGAATAGTTCAATTTACTTTTAAATGACTACAGCAGTCTGTCAACATACTCTTTGTGTTATGGACAGTAGTGGAAGACGTATTCAAATCATATGCTTAAGTACTGATACCATACTACAAAAATATTCAATTACAAGTAAAAGTCCTGCATTAAAATTTTCACTTAAGTACAAAAGTATTACAGTGGAAACCTCTTATAGTGCTCACTATAAGTTGATGATGATTATAACCGAATTCTTTTTCTTTATTTCTCACACATTCTCATGATTTCAATGTGCACGCCTCATGGGAGTAAAGTAAAAATATAGAATTACCGTAGTTTTAAAATGTTTTCCACGTGTTGTCATGTATGAAAAGACCCAAAATGAACACTGTAAGCAGAATACTTGATTACTATAAGCGAATTATTCAAACAGCATTTGTATAGCAATGATTCTGTCCCAAGCTTTTTTTGAGCCATTAAGCAGTTGAGCACTGTAACCGTGATCACTATAAAGTAAAAGTAAACGTTAGTCATAATGGACCCCGTCAGTGTTCTATCATTACATTATTGGGTCACTATTATTGATGCATTAACACATAAAAAGTTGTTTAATGTTGCAGCTGGTTGAGGTGGAGCAAACTTTATATACTTTTTAAAACTATAATACAGCGTTTTGTTTGTAAAATCTTAATCTGAAAAGCAACACTTAAGTACAGATAAACCTAGTGGAGTACAAAATACAATGTTTGCCCCCTGAAATGTAGTATAAAGTAGCAGTACAGTACTTGAGTAAATATATTTAGTTACATTACACCACTGGTTATACGGTCAAACTGGGTTAAACTTACAATAGTCACCTGATGGCATAAATCATCAAAACTGGTCTGTCCAAATGAAGTGTTCCCACTTACCGGTTTTAACGTCACATCTCAGCCGAGGCCATGAACCAGCGTCACACACTTACAGCTCAGGTCTGACACAGCCCTAAAGTTTATTTTATTCATGTCATTTAAGTTACACGGTGGAATCAGAGACACAAAAAAGAGGTTAGAAAGAAAACAGCAACCATTCCACATCAAATGGCAGAATGTGTCCATGGATCTGTCCTTACATGCTTATAATGCACACTACTGACTACAATACACAGTAGAAATAGACATGTAATCTACTGTAAAGTGCCGACACGTCATTTACTAGATTTGAGTGTATTCCTGCTACGTACTGTAAATGTGACTTTGCAGCTGCTGCTTCTGGATTTTAACTTGTAACAGTCCTCTGTAAAATAGTATGCAGTATGAGCTTTCAGACAGAGCCCTGGTGTTAGTAGTACATTAGCAGAGGGCTGGCATAAAGGGAGCATGGTTTGTGTCTCAATATGTAGCCCTTGCCATGCCTTGACTGAGAGGAAAATAAAAAATAAAAGCAGACTGCACTTTGTAAAAGTCGCCCGTCTGTCTGCCTGGAGGCCGTCTGTCCTAAAAGGTCCCGTAAAACCATCGCGAAAATGTAACAGCTCATGTGGAAAGTTCATTTGAGGATGCACCATCGACCAGTTTACAAATCCAGTGAAACATCACCAAGAGTGTGTATATATACATTTATTTTTTATCTTATTGCAGCTCCAGGTTTTTGTAGACTTTCACAGGTCTGAGATCAATTAGGATTTACTTGTTTCTCTGTGGAAGAATTGGTTAATTTACCTTAATTGCTCCTATTAAAGTTAAGTACTAACACATTTATCTAACCACGGCGTGTAGGTGGTGGACCCTCAACAGCTGCTGTTAAGGTGCCTTTGAGCAAGGCACTATTCCCCCGGCTGCTTCAGTAGGGCCTGTTGGTGGCCAGCACTACGAGACTGCAACTGTAAAAATTAGACACAGAAAAGCAAAATTTCCCTCCATAAAGATGAAAATTTCATCTTCTTTTCAGACGCCAGAAGTTGCAAGAAATTATTTTGCAAGAGATCATATAAATTATATTCAGCACTGGCTTTCTACTTTACACCATTAGAGAAAAAGAGTAGCACCTACTGGACCTTTTCTTAATCAGGAGAGTTGACTAACAACAGCTGTGAGGAATATTTGCAGGTTTCTGGCTGCTCCACGTCTATACCGTAGTATTACTGCAGTATTTTTTTTAAAGTTTGTTCCCACTGTAAAAGTTCTTGTGCAACCCTTTCTGTTAACCGAGCTGCCGCAGAGTCAGGCGTCTGTCGTCCAAACACTTAAAATGGCATTTCACCCATTAATACCCAAACACTCCACCACTTCCAAGCCCTGATACACAATTTTTAGTGTCAACACATTTGGCAAATCATCATCATCATTGTCGTCATCATAAAAATAACAAAACATAAACATCAAAAACAGACGAGTTCAGTTCACATCAAAGTAGAATACAGATATTATATCTTTACCCACAAAAAGTTCATGTTACGACTAGCTTGAAAAAGAAAGAAAACATCACCATGTTATACAAGTGTGTGTGTTTACTATGAAATGTTGAAAGATTAGTGTGTATGTAGTTTTCATATCTGCTCAGGATGTCTGTCAGTGTGTGTTTATATGTGTAAACTTACGTTAACAAGCAACATGTCTTTCATTATCAACACAGGAATCCTCACCCGCCCTCCTCGATAAAAGCAAAAAAAGAAAACAAACAAAAAAAACAAAAACCCCCACATCACATCAGAATCATCTGCATTCCCAAAGTAAGCATCCAAATCCATCACCACATAGAAGTTGTCAGCTGGCCACTAAAAATCTCAAATCTTTCATCGAAAAAAACAAAACAAAAAAAGAAAATATTTTAGTGTGAACTATATATATACTATATATTTATATTTTTGTTCTTTTATACCAACCAAACATATGGTATATTATGTGTTGCTATGGTTATGGTCCCTGGCAACATCATGAAAAAGTACAATGATTAAAGTAAAGACACTGATCCCCCAACTTCATCCAGCTAGTGTTGTGTGTGTTATTGTTTCTGTTCATATTTGTCTAATTTCAGTGTTTTTTTGTCGTCTTCGTGCACTGAATTGTTGTAGGTTCTTTTGGCGTTTCGTGTATTTGTTCTGTATTTAGAGTAGAATTGTTTAAATACGCGTTTAGTGTCTGATGTGTGTCAACATTTCTGTGTACGTGTTTATTGTCAGAATAGTACGTTGAGGCATTGTAGGCATAGTTTAGTGTGTTTAGTTTGTATTTAGTGTATGCTGTTAGTGTTTATTTGTTGCTGTGTTCGCGTCTGTATACGAGCGCTGACGCTCTGATGGTAGACAGTATGGTAGGCCTTCGCTGTGTGTTTAGTGTGTGTCTATGCGTTAGCGCTGATGCTCTGTTTATAGACGGCGTGGTAGGCGTTTCGCAGCAGGACGTAGGGGAAACAGGACTCCAGCAGGTCCATGGTCAGGAAGGGGGACTCCTGCACAATCTGAAACACACAAGACAACACACACAGACTGTTAAGACAATGGAAATATTAATGCTATTATTCTCATACTCTTGCTCTTAATGCATCAGTACCATGTTGGTTCCTTCTTTCATGTAATCAAAATTTTTAAGGCTCCTTGGGGTGCTTTCACACCCTGGTGCGGATCAAATAAGCGGACTGAGACCACCTGAAAAGGAGGGTCTTGGACTCTGGTGCTGTTGGTTTGTGATGTGAAAGCAAACATAGTGATCCCACAGTAAACCCCTCCCCCCCGGCATATTCCTCTCTGCTGTCCTGTATCTACCTGTTTGCAAATCAACTACATATTATGAATAATGACCGTCTAATAACACTAATAATGCTTATAATCAGTTCCTGGTGAGTTCTTTGTGACGCCAGAGCACATAAATATGCAGATTAGAAGCATCAAAGTACTGCATAAACTGCTGCTCACCATGTCCAGCAGCAGGTAGACAGATTCTCTGTTACGCGTCGTCATCTTGTCCGTCTCCTGGCCGATCTTCAACAGGCTGGACGAGGCCAGCTACACAGACACACACACAGAAAAACATGTTAGAGAGAATAGTCTTCATACAGAAAATAATGCTCGTCTCATTTGTTATTTTTCCCAAATGAGTTTTGAGTGAATTTCTATAATGTCAGCAAACATAAAATGTGAATCAGTGCGCGTTTCCATCAACTACCTTTATACAAATGTATAAAAGAGGACAAGATCTAAAATTAATGGAGGAGCAGTACCTCTGATACATGTTTTTTGTGGTGTTTTTATCAGTTGCTATGGTGACACGGACTGGTACGCAACCACAACATCCTCTAATCGGGGCAACAACTCTGTTCTTTTTAATAGATATAGAAACATGAAAAATAAGAAGCTTAAACATCTTTTTGTGAAATTTTGTACAGACAGAGGGCGACATGACGGATTCATGTCCTGCAGAGGTACAAGGGGAGCAAGATGTAAAAATAACTCTAATCATATGTTGGTGACAAAATGTTTGGTCTTACAGCCAGGAACTCTTTCAGGCGGTCCTCTATGCTCCCCTTGTGGATGGTGAAGAGAGCAGCGGCGATCTGGTTGATGGCTTTGGCCAGGCAGTGGATGTTGTTGCAGTGGCCTGTAGGGGGCAGCAAACACACACAGTTAACAGGAGAACATAAAGACATCATCTGTACTTAAAAATCAATTAACTCTGGTTCAATTCCTGACATGTGTGGCTCTTTCAGACTTTCACCGCAGAGGAATTCTCCGGAATACAAAACCTGGAACTACAAGTCCAGCGGGCGAAACACAGGATTTCATGCCGCCATTACGTGCGTATGTGAGATGCACCAAAAGTATGCGAATATCAAACATGTGCATGTAATTGTAAGTCCACAAAATGGTTGGTGTGGCTGCGATGGCGCCGTGTATTGAGATGTGCCGTCTGAAAAGCAATTGCTGGCCAATATGCAGTCTGCATACTAACAATGGTGGAGCCCATTACAACTCATTATCCTTTTCAAATGTCCCTTATTAACAATGGCGCCTTTCATTTCAAGGTTGTTAGGAGGCAGTGTCTTGATAATTCATCCTTGAGTGACAAATCTCTTTGATACCTTATCAAAAGCCTCATTTAACTGCAACAATGTCTCTCTATTGCACCGAATATCAGGTTTATTTAAGAGAATAAATCCTTCTACTGAAATACATGCAACAAATAAGGTTAAACAGGTCACACTGAGTAAACTGACCTTTAAAATGTATTAAAAAATGAATCATTTAAAAAGTGTACGTAATGAAGATGATGATATGGCTCTTGTGCACACAAATGAATCAATCTGAGGGCACAAGGTCGATCTCATCTGCATGCAGAACAGTCTCATGCCACTGATGCAGTAAATTATGTTTCCTATAATGTGAAGTATTTTCTCCTGCACTGCTCTCAGACTCCGATCTGGTTCTACGCCACAACATAGGGCTTCTTATTTTCATTATTTATACGATTACTTTCTTATATTATAAGTTATTTCGCTTCGACAACTTCATGTGTGCAATTATGAGAAAAACAAGATTTGTTAAAAGTAGAAGATCAGCTTGGACTGCAGATTTTGAGTGGAGAGGAAAAAAAAAAAGGAAAAAAAAGGCGTCTTACCTTCAATGGCAGGGCTGTACTGTGACATCACGTTGCTGGCCAGCGTTGGCAAGGAAACCGCCACAAACACCATCAGCAGACAGGCGATCTTGTACTCCTCCTCTGGACTGATGTTCTCTGCACACACACAAGCTCTTCTCAGACATGGGATATGGAACATTTCTGGCTTTTTGTCGTTCACACAGAGGAGACTTTTACGTTCATGTTCCTAACGGCTTCATTCAGACATGTCAGGACGTTTACGGAGTGAGCAGAGAGCAGTGAGTTAAAAAAAACTTATGATAGTTTGTTTTGTTTTTTTAAGAATATAAGATGGGTGGACTATAATGACACCTGGGACACGATAATAATAGAGCGGTCAGAATCTAAAAGGCCCTGATCGTGTTGTTGAAGTGTAAAAGATGAGTGTGCTCCATAGAGATGAACTCTATTTGAACAAGACGTATGTTTATGTTCATTTATATTTCACGTATTTCATTTAAGTTGATCAGTTATGATCAATGAAATGAAATATGGGTAGATGTGTGGACGTGTTGTAGGTTTTTATTCTGTTTTGTTTTGTCGTTAGGATTGTGGGTCTTTATTTTTGTTGATGTGGGAGGTGTATATGATGTAGATTGATCAAACATTTATTTATTTAACATTATTTATTTCTTTATTTAGATTTCCCAGTATATGCATATATACAAAGACCAAAAAGAAAGGCATGATGGCGAGGGAGAAGAGTTGTTTTTAGAATATCTGACAGTGCACAAGCACCGAATGACAGGATGTTGAAGTTGGGACTCTTGTTTGATCTCAATTAGCTCACATGCTGTATGTAAAGTGTTCATCCATCCATGCAGTTGGCACGAATGAACATGGAAATGGAAACATGGAAATACACGGAGAGACCGTTTCTTATTTTTTTATTCTAGATTATTATTGTAAGAGGGGTTTTTTAAACCTCTTTTGGCCCGGTCGCATGGCGAGGGAAAAAATATTTTTATACACTGATCTGATATGAGAAGATCGATCTCCTCAACGCCTTAAAATAGGCTCTTTCACAGTGTTTTATACTATTAAACTCATTTTGTGCATAAAAGACAATAATTTGGGATAATTTATTACAGTGATCTTAGAGGGCGGTACAAGTCATGCATCTAATCTCTCTCTTTCTGTGCAGGTTTGACCTTGTAAAGCCTTTACACTAATCTGACTTGTGCCATGTTGACAGTGATAAAGAAATGTTTCTAGGTCCGACCTGTGAGATTGTTGTCGTGACTTTTACACTGAAGGGACCAGATTATTCAGACATGAGACTGACGTGTTGAATTGCCGTCATATGTGGAAGCTGGATTCAGTTTATTTGTGTGTGTGTGTTTATGTCTCACCACTTTTTTGTGAGGACAGAGCCACTACCAGGGCCGGGTCGATCTCGCAGGGTAAACCTGCTGCTGACGACAGCTCGTAGACATTCATGGCCACCTGGAAACACACAAGGATTCAGATTTACGCACGAGGAGAAAGAAGTTAACACTGACATCAGGTTAAGAGGTTATTTTATTCTTATATGTCTGTACGTGTGTTTTACCTTCATGTCTGTCTCTCTGGGAATGTGGTCTTTGAAATCCTCCACTGAACTGACCAGGAAGGGAATATGACAGGATAACACCTGGAGAGAGCGAGACAGAGACAGTCCAGTAAGACGGTGAAGCTGCATCCGTGCTCGGCAAGAAATATTCAAACATATTTAAAAAAATGTGACATTTGTGGTGTTTTTCTGTTTGGTTCGGTTAACGTGAACCCTGGTGTGTTTGTCTGGTTTGTTTGTGGTTTGTTTGGGCTGGTGCAGACAAAACAACCAGATCAAGACCTTCTGAAAAGGAGGTTCTCCAAGTCTACGTGTGGTGTGGAAGCAAACAGGCCAAACACTGTGTATTTTAATAGCAGATATGTAATTTTAGCATGA
This sequence comes from Oplegnathus fasciatus, assembly GCA_003416845.1. NCBI lineage: Eukaryota > Metazoa > Chordata > Actinopteri > Centrarchiformes > Oplegnathidae > Oplegnathus > Oplegnathus fasciatus. Next base: position 145,927 of record NTHP01000292.1, on the reverse strand, counting down.
TTTCAACAGCTAAACTAATATCGAATCCATCAACTGATCATGAACTATTCAGGAAGTGATCTCATATTTGTTCTGTATAAGCAAAGTACATGTTTATGTAAATCATTTGACAGTCAAAAGTACTCAAATCTGCGCTCTGCTGCGCTTGTATCCCACTCCGTGTACTTCTGCAGCTCACTAAGTCTGCTAAAAAGTGCGTGACATAGTGATCCAACAGTAACACCTCCCAGAATATTTCTGTACAAGACGCCTCTTTTTTGTCCCGTCTCTAGATGTTGGTCATTATTCATAACATGCAGTCGATTTACAGTCTAATAATACTAATAATTATTGTTATTTCTTGATGAGCTCTTTGTGACACCACAGATCATAAATACACACATTAGAAGCATTAATCAAACAAACTACAGGTCTGAACGCACCCTTAAAGAACTACAACAGGTTCATTTTCTGATTGGCTCCTGTGTATTTTTAATATTTTACTTTCCAACTGTATCCATCAATCACAACAGTGTGTGTGTGTGTGTGTGCGTGCGGGCGTCTTACATCTCTCAGAGCCTCCTGAGCCAGGGAGCGGAAAGACAAGATGACTCCAATGATGGTCATCCTCTTCAACACGCTGTCCACTGCTACAAACACACACAGAAACAGGGGGAAAAAAAAAAAAGTTAATTAAGCCGCAAGTGTCAGTCTGACAAATTGTCTGTCAGTGAAGTGCAGTGTGTATCACACTAATCAATATTAATTCAGTAGTTCACCAGTTTAGGAAAATATCACTTGCTGCTTTCATTAGAAAGGATTATTTCAGGCTTTCGTTCAGCTGAGAGTCTATTTTGACTTTTAATTGGTTTTCAGTCAAGTCTGCTTAGCCACTATAAATATTATTACAAGTTCACAACGAGTGTTAACAAATACAAGAAAATACAGACACGGTTTAAAACACTGGGAAGCTTTACACATGAAACAAGTCAAGGCAGCAGACTGTCGACAAAGGAGTGTGACTCTTCTTGGACTGAATGTAGTTAAACATTAGCTGTCAAACAGACAATATATCTCCTGAAAAGGTTTCCGTAACAGGAGGAGATTTGGCATCAACTTAAAGTCTGCCACAATATCAGAATTTAGCAGTCCTGTGAAATGGTACTAAGCATGTGTATGTGTACAGGTGTGTGTGTGTGTGTGAGATTACAGGTGAGTTTCTTGAAGAGGGCGGCCATGTGGTCTGGTTTGTCAAAGCTCGTCCTCATCTGGGTCAACACCTCCATGTTTTCTACCACCAGTTTCTACATGGAGACAAACACGCAAACAGTTAACTTACCAGATCAGAGACGGTGGCTCAGCATTTCAAAAGCAGTAAGAAGAAAAAGAAAGACACCTTTTCTGCACAAACTCTTTTACATATTAACTGACATAACCAAAGCCTGGAAAACAGTTCCTGTGATAAAGGTTAACATTTAAAAAAAAAATCTCAGATTGTATGTGTTTATACCTTCAGCTCAGCGACCTGTGATGAGATGTGCCACATCAGACTCTCGCTGAGGAACTTCATCCCGTACGGCCCCAGCAGCTCAGACAGAGAACGCATCTCTGTGAAAACACACAAATAATTACAACAAATGCAATTCAACAGATATTTTTTATAACAACAGAAAACAAGGACTGTCTGCGTGCATGTGTGTGTGTTTGTACCAGAGATGTCGGAGTATTCCTCAGCGTTGAAAGTCAGTTCGTTCTCTGTGGGAAGGTTGACGAAGGCCTTCATGGCGGGGAAGTAGGCGATGTGTCCGTTGCTGACCTGACGGAGCAACGTCTCCAGGTACCTACACGCAAACAGAGAAAACACATGTTTTAGTCCTCCCTTTGATTAGTGAGTCCACATTAACCTTTTCTGTATTTTGAAACTACAAGTCAATTTCATGAATAAATTTGTAATTATGTTGCTAAATGTGATTTTAAGGGGTTTCTGTGCTCACAGCAAATCCCATCATCAAAACACTAAAACTCAGTGAATGGCTGCTTAATACAGTGATGCACCATTTTCTATTATTTTTGTTTTTATGTTGTTTTTTTTTAAAACAACGGTGACTGCTGAGAAGAGAAGGCCATGTAACTTACTCTCCTGAACTTATCCCCCAAATCACAGAGAGGAAAAAACAAAAACCTACAGCCGTGACCTTTAACAGCAAATGCAAGAGCAACAGTCCTCCAGCTTTTGTGCGCAAATAATCAAAGTCTGGCATTTAGTTGTTTGAGCTGTATTTCAGTATTTCCTGCAACAATAAAAAATGATTTCCTTTTGTACAGCTCTAAAAATGAGTTGTTTTAATAGTGGTTGTAATAAAAAAAGTTTCTAACAACTGACAATCTGTGAACAACGTCTCAAAGGAAGCATTGTTTGAGAGCGATTCTACAGTGTTAAATTACAATAATTATTTTATATTGGCACAGCCTGTACAAATTCAATGCATAATCCTCTGTATGTGTTTTTATGAAATGACACTTACTTCATCTAAGCTGAAATTACACTTCCACTCCTCTTAACCGTGCGATATTTCATCATTCATCATAATGTTTTTGAAGATACTTTTGTTCCGGATTACCGGATATTCTTAAACTCGCAGGACTCCAGCAAACGTACCAGTTTGTGTACAGACTGGTGATGGTGGGCTCCCCGTGGCTGTCCAGGTGTTGCGTCTGCTGCAGGAGGACGTTGTTGAAGACCCGGGTGATGTCGATGGTGACGTAGTTCTCTATGGACTGAAGCACCGTCATGTAGGCGCGGACGCTGGTCAGCAGCTCGCTGGGCTTGGCTATCTCCTGAGTAGCCTGGTTGTACATGGTCATCCCCACTATAGACCTAGAGACAGAGGGAGTTAAAGGAGGCACAGTCAGACAAACGCAACTCACAATAACAAAACTAAACAGGAAACACTTTTTGCTCTTTTAAGCTCTTATTTCCTTTCCAATCACTATTATCCAACATGCTCAATGAATCTGCTTTTAAAGATGTTAAAGATGATGATCTAGAAATTGATGCTTTTTCTATGTATGAAGAGCTAAATGTCTAGTGGTTAATTAGCTTTAAAGACAGATGAAAGACGGTAAGTCTTTGTTTTTTTTATCAGCGTGTGTTTATGTTTACTTGGTAAATCGGATCTCCAGGTGCGAGGTGAGGTACTCTCTCGGTGTGAATGTGTGCTCCCAGACTGCCAGGTTGGGAACATAGTTGATGGAGAAGCAGAGTTCAGATAACGCCGTGTGGAGTTTATCCAGACTGAGAAATAATGAAGAAAACAACAAGGTCAAAACGGAGTCAATAAGATATGCTGAAACTTTTAATGATCTGTGTGTGGAAACTGGGTCTTAACAGTAGAGAAAAAAAACAGAAAAGAAAGTAGAACATAAAAAGAGGAGGTATAGATGTAAGTGACAATGTAAAAACCTCCACTTGTTAAATAGAAACCACCGACACAAATGGGAAATAGTGATAACAACATTGTGGAGTGTACAAAATGATAATACACCAACAATTTGAGCTGTTTATACGAGGATAAAAAGCTAAATATTACAGTTATCATTACTGCTGCATTAACAAGATGGATGTTTAATTGTGTTAATGGGAATTCAGTCAAACCAACAATAAAAACAAGGTTATTCATCTATTATTAATAATTATGACAGAATCAATAGTAATTACTTCTTAACAGAAGCATAAAGAGACACAAAAAACAGAAAGAGAAGGAGATAAAAAGAGAAAAAGGAGATTGAGTGTTGTTTTGCTCGCAGTCTGGAGAGAAAAGTCTTTTTTCTTCAACTAACTTGGTGACCAGTAGTCTGTTCTTCCTCATGCTCTCCACCCCTGGTTTCTCTCTCTCCGGCTCGCCCTTCTTCCCCGTCGTCTTCTTGCTCTTCTTGTTCACTGCCTGGCTGATGGTTTTCGCACAGTGCTTAGGAAGCAGCTAGAGACAGAGGAGTAGAAGAAGAGAGACAGACGGTAAGGGGGAGACGGGCAGAGATAAACATGAGGTTGAGGGAAGGAGAGACAGATGGAGAAAGACGATTATTCATGGCCCGGTTGATGTTCTTAGAACAGTAGCTTTTTAAGAAGTTAGAAGTGAAACTAGCAGGCTGATGGAGATCAATTTAAGAAGCTTTTAAAGACATGCATCAACAAAAGGACTCACAACATTAATGTGACAGCATGCAATACTATGCAGTGGCTATAAATGGCCATGTGTTTCTGGATTGCTGCTCTGCCAAATCTTGTGACAGCAGAAAGTTTGTTATCATAAGAAAACTTTAAAGACTCAATCTGTGCACTATTGTATAAAAGCACCTTTAAGTTTGGTACAATGTTTGAAACGTAAATGTTGGTTTCAACGTTTAAATACCAGCTGCTTCCTTATGTGCCTTGTTATTGGTCAAAGTGGCGTTACTGTTGGATGAATTTGTATTCAGCTCTCAAAGCATCAGGACAGTGTAATAGCTGTTGTCAACTCAGCTTCAAGTTCTCAGACTGGTGACGTTAAAGATGCAGAGCTCTGAGCTCTTCAAGCGTTCATTCTTAAAGGAATAGTTTGACATTTTGGGAAATTCTCTTATTAGCCTTCTGGCGGAGAGTTGATGAGAAGATCGATACCACTTTCATATCCGATCAATACCACTCTCTGACTGTTTCTCGGCTGGGACCAGTTACCTGCTGGAGTGTCCGCTGGTTGCCTGGCAACTGCTCAGAGCCAAGAAATAGTCTAGCACATAACCCCCCCCCCTCCAACAAATGAGATGCAACGTGTTAATTTGTGAGCTTTAGCTAGCAGGTGGATTTTGTAACCATTGGACAGAGCCAGGTTAGCCGTTTCCTCCTGTTTCTTTATGCTGCAGCCTTATATTCTCCGTACAGATGTGAGAGAGGTATCGATCTTTTCATCTAACTCTCAGCAAGAAAGTGAATAAGTGTATTTCCCAAAAAGCCAAACTATTTCTTTAAATTGGCTGCCGTCGTGTGTGTGTGTGTGTTCCTACCTGGTCGCTGAGTGTACATTGTTCAGTGCAGATATCAGTGATCAGGTTTCTGGCCTGTTTGGCCATCTCATCCAGAAACATGTTACACAACGACAGGCTTCGATCCCCTATGTGGTGACGCTGTGGAGGAAGAAAAGTAAAAACACAACAAAGTCATTATTGTAAAACACATCATTTGACAGAAATAACACTGTTCTTGCACATATGTTTGACGTGTTTCTCATCTGCATGAATGTGTGTGTAAGAACAGCGTAACTGTGTATCTGTGAACATGTGTGTATTTACCTCCTCAGGACAGAGCTCATGTGTACAGGACATGAAGTGCGTGCAGAGCAGAGGGAAGCAGATGGAGTGTCGGCTCTGGGAGGGAAGCTCCAAGCACTGCTGGAACATCTTTTCAAACGCACGGCTGTAGAAGCTGCACACACACACGAAAAACACAGGAGATGAAACGAGCGATATACACATACGTCAAATTAATGGTCTCAGTTCATCCTACAAATGAGCCTTATTTGACAGGTTAGTGTGTGTGTGTTAATATGTTTGTGCGTGTCTCACCAGAAAATGGACAGGTCTGACGTCTCCACCAGCATCTCCACCAGAGAGTCCACCATCTTTGTGTGGAAGATGATGGTGTTCATCATTTTACCGAGCTCCTTGTGATCCGCTATACCAAGACTGGCTTTAGAGACACTGGTGTAGGCCTAGAGAAAGAATGAGGAAGAGATCATTAAAATTCAGATTCAACTGCAAAAAGTGTTTGTTCGGTAGTCCTGAAAAGAACATTCCCCTGGAAGAACGCATCCACCCAGCTTTAGATAAATATTTTTAAAGGATTCAAACAAAAGATTTGTGAGCACACCTGCAGCCTGAACCAGTCGAGTCTCATGCCTCTGAAGTCAAACACCTCTCCATCCTCCACTGGAACACAAAAGCACAACAATTCACTCAAAAATCACACACATCATCATTAAAACTTGACTTAAGACCACACAAGCTTCTGGTAACTAATACATGGCTGGTTACCCTTATCACAAGTCTTATTAGTAGAGTTAAATTACTTCAACTGCCACCTTTACTACTATAAACACTGCTGCTACTCCTCCTGTTATCACTCCTACTCCTCCTCTAAGCTTTGACAGTACAACAAGTAATGAGATACCTTGTTTGACACTGAGGGAGGTCATAGTGTTGACAAATGACGACATGATTATAGACTCATCCTCTGGACACACAGACAGGTTCTATCAGATAAAGACAAGATGGAAAACTGGTTAGAAAGACAAGTGCAGAATTCAGCCGAGGCCCAAAATGTTACGTTCACTTATGTAGATTTCAACCATTAATGGAAAATAAGACCACATTCTGTACATCACTGAAAAAACAAGATAGAAAATGACAATAACTTTTGACCTATAAGAAGATTTTTAACTGTAATGTTTCCAAAACTTAAATTAAGATGTGAAAGCTATAATGAACTGTATTCAACACAGCCGTCCTTTAACTGAGAGTTTTTGTCACTATGAGAATTTTCCAAACTTGTGTATGTTTTTGATGAATAAACAATAAAGTTGTATTGTAGAAACCCTGCATCCTGTCCTGTGTTTACATTTTGTGTAAGTGTGTTCATTTCCAGAGCTCTGTGTGTGTGTGCATTTGTGTATGTGTTCATACCTGCACCAGCTCATTCAGCACCACAGCATCAAAACCGGACAGGTACTGGACGTAGTATCGCTGCATCACAGGACCGTACTTCCTGACGTGAGCTCTGAGCTCCTCCATGTAGAAGATCAACTCTGCTATGTGTCTGCAAAACACACACACATCATGATTGTGTTACTGTGGGTGTGAACATGCACCATGTCTACGCATTTGTGTAAATGCGTGTGCTCATGCGGGTGTGTATGTTTGCGTACTTGTCTATGAAGTCATCTGTGCTTTTCTTCTGGATGTTGTCTGCGTGTCGAAGCAGCCAGATGATCTCGTCACGGGCAAACGACAACGCCATGAACACAAATAACGCCTAACGGGACCGAAAGAGGCAGAAATAGAGAAATACGGAGGAAAGCAGAGAGAGAAAAACACAGATTTAAAAGGAGGGAAACAGAAATGTCAAAAACTCCCCAAGATAAATAATTCCAAGATAAATCACCCAGAGCAGTTCTCACAGGCTCTGAATCAAATATGCAAAATGTTTATAGAGTCAGTCAGGCTTAGCAAATACATTCTGTTATACATTTATGAAGGTCTCCATCTGGCCAGACGGACTTACAGAGCGTTTTAAGGTGGTAAAATCTGTCTGTCCCAATAAGCTGAGAAGCTTATGTAGCAGTGTATTTTACATTAGGTTCCAATAGTCCGCACAGGATCTCAGTCTCTCATAATACAGGGGCATTTAAGTTGAAGTTTTAATGATTTAAGGTGCTATTTAACTGGATATTGTGTATACTCTTTTTTTGATAGTTGTCTTAATCTGGCCATGTTGTTCATCTTTATTTCTGAACAGTGATGTTATACTGCTCTCTTGAAAAATAGACTTGAACCTCAACAAGACTTGTGTCTGGTAAAATGAAGGAAAATGAACGAAACAAAAGTATTACATATTATTTTAGGTCTGAGTGATCAGCGTTGGTCAGTTAAAACCAGCCAACTCTTTGGGAGCTAAGCTGAGGAACTAAAAACTACTAAAGGTGGTATTTTAATGTTTGAAGGCAGTTTTGTATGATACATTAGGCCACTATAATCTAAGCTTTTAAGCCATGATAACAGACCTGGAAGACTTATGTGTTTTTATTTGATTATGTAAAGTTATTTTATATATATTTGTATTGTGACATTTAAGTCAATAAACTAACTAAATAGAGCCATTTAAGGTGGGTTTTTTCTAGGTGACTCTACCTCAGGTATTGCTTATCGATGTTAGTCATATAGTACTGCTCATCAAACCCCTCTAAAACTGAATCTAGGGTTAATCAAGGTGTTATTTTACTGTTTTAAGGTGGTATTTTGTATTACCTTAGGACCTAGCAGCCCAGGCTGATCGGCTAAAACAGTAGCCAACTCCTTCAGAGCTGATCGGAGAAACTTGCGTCTCTCCCGGTGCATCGAGCCTCTGCAGCAGGGCAGACAAAGGAAGTCAGAGCGGAGCATCAAAACACACAAGCATCATGATTAAATGGTATTTTGACACTTTCAGGACAATCCTGCAAGAGGACAAAAGTAAGTGGATGACGGCAGAAGAATGAGAATGAAGATGAAAGGGGAAGACGGAATAAGTAAGAGGATAAAAGCAGAAATGAGACAGAGGGGGAGGCAAAGAGGGGAGGATGAAACAGGAAAAAAAAACTGAATGAGGGATAAAGAGAAGAAGAAGGTGATGTTTCTGTGTGAGACTCCCCGAGAGAGAGACCAAAGGCTAGAAGCAGAGCTGAAATGAGGGTTAAAGATGGGAAGCAGAAAAAAAAGAAAAAGAACAGGAATACAAATGAATAAAACAGAAAATGTGGGCAGTGAAATGAAACAGAAAATGTGAAATATTTTTTGTGTGTGAGGAACAAAAAGAAAAAATTGGATGAAAATTCCGGTTGGGATACGATGAAGGGATTAGTAAAAAGATTATGCACGTACGCATGAGACAGGGCCTGTTCCTTGCACTCTCTGATGTCATTGATGCGTTTGTTGTACCTGAAAGACACAAAAGCAGAAAGGTTGAGATTAAAGAGCAAAAAACATACTGAGCACATGTATTATACAGTATGAGTGTCTGTGATATGGTTTTCTGCCATCTGAGAATATGGTTTAATGTAAGGCTGTCGGAAAATACTGAAAAATGTTTATCACTGTGTTCCAGAGGCCCAAGTAAAGTCTTCAAATTCCTTGTTTTGTCCAGCTAACAGTCAAAAACTCAAAGATATTCAACTGACAAACATATGAAACTGAGAAAAATCTACAAAGCTTCACATTTCAGAAGCTGTAACCTACGAAAACAGCTTAAACACTAAAAAACAAGTTGTCTGCCCATGTGAGTCTTCACAAACAGATGCTCTTACCCTCTGATGTTCACAAACAGATCCTCTGCAGCCTTGTGGATGTGGAAGACTTCATCCCTGAACAGACAGAGGCAGGTGGAGCTCTGCAGAGCCAGCTTCCACAAAGACAGCGCCGCCGCGTCGCTGTTCAGCACCGCATGACACAGGATGAAACCGACTGGAGGGAGAACAGAGTCCAATCAGAAGCCAAAATAAACAATATCAGTGATTGGATAAATGGGCAAGCATTTTTAATGAACAGGCCCTGACATGAACATAGAAGGTCTGAACCCCTGTTTCTACAGTACTTACAGACAATCCACTTCTCCATTGTGTCCAGTGACAGGTATTCACACGGCATCTAAAGACAGATAGAAGAAGGGAGTGACAGAGCATCAGGACATGATTTCACAGTTGACTTTTGGCTTTTCCAGTTAAAATCAAACAGAAAAAAAGACTGAAAAGTATGCAGCACACACAGGTAAATGGATTAAATGCCTCAATAAATCTCAGGCTTAAGCTATCACCACATGTTGTCGTTTAGTTTTTAATTCATAAAGTTTTAATTACTCATTACTAAATATTGGAACATAAGTAATTTAATTTAAAATATTCCCCTTAGATCAGGCACTACGATTAAAAATCAGGACCGCAGATATAATTGTAGCCGTTTTGAGTGCAGTCGTCGTCATACTAACAGTGTCCGACTGTGCAGGATTGAGCATGGTGGAGGGAGCAGAGATGAGAGAGAGCAGCTGGGCGTTCCTCCACTGGTCAGCGGACAGATTCCTCCTGGGATAGACCATCTGAAGGCTGATCAAAGCGTCTGACAGGGACTGGAGGAGAGGAAAGACAGGAAGAGAAAAGGATGAAAGGCGGGATGAAGGGAGAGAGGCAGGAGGGAAAGAACAAAAAGAAAGGAGGGGAATAAACTGAATAAAATATTATGCATTTTTTCATAGTCTTACAGATATAAAAGACTGTGAGTATGACATATAAGCCAAATTACTGTAACTATCAGTGTACAGTGAGCTTTCTGGCACTCTAGATGATCACCATGTATCACTGTATTGCATCAGTCTGTGTGAACTATTAGCAGTTACATAAACAACCTTTCTTTCACCACATAACTTTATTTTCTCTTTAATTAAGTCAATATTTCAGCAGGAAATTGTTCCACTCTGACCGACTGATCTAAAAGTGGCACAAGACGTGCTATGGCAACTGTGCCTTGGTAAAAAAAAAAACAAGATTAAATCTATTGTACACATTGAAAATCACACTGTAAACCCTTACGGTTTCACTTGGCACCATTTTAATGAGTCGGTATTTACATGAGAAAAGGCAAATGAAAAACTAATTAAAAAAAGAGCACAAAGACAAAAAAGAAAAGTTTGTACACCACTGAATATTAACACAGCTCTCCTACCTTTCCATGTGGAACAAACTCCTCCATCATCTTCTTCAAAGGGTTCTCATAGTCCACAATCATCTGGCCCAACCTCGGGTACTCCCGGTCACTACGACACACACAGTACCACGGTTACCATAGAGACCACGCGTGACTTTTGAACTGCTAACACATGCATGGTTCAGACTATTTCTTGGTTGTGTCTGTATGTTTGTAACAGAGAATATTAAGAAGCACTTGCTATTCTTTGTGAGTGTGTTTGTGTGTGTTTCAGTCACCTGGCTCCATGCGTCATCTCGTGGGCGTAGTTGTACAGCCCTATGATGGCTTTCCTCTCCTCTATGCGAGACAGTATTGTCATCAGCGTAGTGTAAGTCACCACCAGGTCCAGGTAGTTCTTGGTGAGGTCAAAGTTCACCGTCTGACAGGAAACAAAAAGACAAAGTGGCATTTTTCTTAATGCTAGAATGATATTCACCATAACAATAGCTCTTCAGCGGAGAAAATTACAATGTGAGCAACAGTTTTAAAAGCACTAAAGTAACACACAGAATCATGTGTGAATACGCCTCAATATTCTCGTTGCTCTATAATTATTAAGTATGAGAGGAGAGCTGAACAAAAAAGGTCAGTAGGATTCTTGTTGGGACAAGTAGAGGAGAGGAATATGGAAGAAGGGAATATGAAGCATTTCTTTTATGGTTACAACAAAAGAAAACTTCATATCACCTCTAAAATAACATTTTTTTCCATGAATTGATTTGCATGTATATTCAACGTTGTTCTCTTCTGTCAATAAAACCATAAACATACAGCAATTTTTATTTTAATCTTGACAAATCTCTATATGACAGGTGACACGGTGTTCTTAAAAGTATTGTAACAAATTTATTAAAACAAAAATCAGATGTACACTCCCTGGGCCACTTTATTAGGTTTCTGGGACTGCACTTACAATATCAAAGAAGACCTGGCAGGCGTCGATGGTGTTCAGCAGCTCACACACATGGTCCTGTTGAGAAAAGGAGTCAGTGTTAATACCTTCATCAGAATCACCTCCTTAAAATCCTTCACAGTGTACTGTGTACTGTGTGTGTGTGTGTTTACCTACCTTGAATTCCATGACGTCTACGAAGGTAAAATAGTAGAGAGCCAGGTTCTTCAGAATCTCTGACTTTTCCTTCTGCAGCTGAGCCAGCTGTTGCTGTAAACACGGCAAAGTGCACACAGTTACAAAACAGTCATGAAATAATCTGCAATTAACAACATATATGACTATATATATTAGTAAAATCAGTTTACTCTGACTGTAGTAATAAAGACAATCCGTTATCACTTGTTGTTTCTCTCCTTTTGGCTTTTTTAAGGTACTTTATGTTCTTTAAAATTTGTTTCTATGCAAGTTTCACTGCTTTAAGGCTGAGCTGACAAATTTATGACTTAATTTACAAACTCAAAGCGTTTTTTCTCTTGAAAAGTCGTTATGACAGATGACGGGACTGCTGTTCAAAGTCTCGAAGCATCTCAAATAAACACATGACCAGTTATTCTCATATAAACTCTGAGTGGGTTCAACGCAATTCTGGAAATAATTTTTTCCACATTACATTTTTTTTTTTTTTTTTTTTTTAAACGGGAGTAAGAAATATCAGCATCTGTTATTCTAACATATCTAACTAAAAAAAAATCCAATTAGCCTTCAGTTTCCCTTCAGGGATCAATACAGCTTATCTTAATTTTGACTAAATTAACAGCAAACTGATATAAATGAATTCAGTGATATTGGCAAAAGTCTAGGTTTTCTTTCATTAATACAAATAGAGAGAAACACAGATAATTAGATATAAAGATAGATTAATAAAAGACCCCGCTTTAAAATGTATATGAAGTCAATTCACTTTGGTAGAACATTTGCTTCATTTGAATATTTGCTGGGACACTTGACAAACAGGAGAGCTCACTCATGAATACTATCAGTGTGGGATAATGCAGCGACATTATTCAGTTGTGTTTAACTAAGATTCTTTTTTTTCCCTTTGCTTAATTTGACCCCCCCTCCAACTTTTAACAGAATCAGCTTGTGTTTCAAGTTCGACGTCCCAGCTGCAAAAGATGTAAAAGAGAATAAAAATGTTTGACCAAAGTAAAATCTGACTATCAAATCAAAGCCAGGCGGTCCACCCAACAGCGTCCTGATTGCGTTTTCTAGAAGTCAGAGTTAAAGACAGAAGTGAGATGGTGAAATTTAATCAGTGAACGAAGCGCCAGAGGAGAAAACCTTTTTCTGTACCTGTTGATGTCTGGACAAGTTTAGCTGTGGATGCAAATTGTGTTCAAAACCCAAACTAGAAAAATAAGTTCAGCTTGAAAACATTGTCACATCAATCTTTTGACAAGCTGGAAAGTACACACAAGTGTAAAAAGTAATGTGAAAGCTCTGTTTTTAAGCTAGTAAGAAGCAGCTTCTATTTACATGACAGAAATGACTGAAGCATACTGTATGTAAATCTAACCCAGCCACGAAGCCGTGTGTGTTTCAGAACTTTAACCAGAACATCTGTACGAGATTAAGTGGAAAAAGTGGAAGAAATGACAAGTGTAAAGAGTGTGTGACGCTGCTGCTGCACCAAGGAGCTGAAACCTTTGTTACTCGACCCAAAGTCAAGCAAAAGAGATTTGGAACGATTATTTTTATTTTTATTATTATTATTATTATTCTTTAAAGAACTTGGATAGGTGATTAAAGGGTTTTCTGCCCTTTCAACCTAATTTGAAATAGCCAATTCTTAATACTGTCTTTCTTGTCACTGCTAACTGACAGAGGCAGACATAAAGACCTCAGACCTGTCCAGACCATCACTAAAGTTACTGAAAAATACAGTAAACTGACAGACACAACAAATTAGTATATCTGCTCTATAACACTCCTTAGTGCAGGCAGTCAGCCAGTCACACAAAGAGCCAGCCAGTCGGTCATCAAGCCATTTAACCAACTAGCAGTCAGCCAGCCGGCAAACCAGGTAGTTAAACCAGCCACACAGTCACTCAGTGGATGAAGGTTAGAAAATAAAAATGCTGCCAGCAGAGAGGAGAGAAGGCAGAGCAAAGCAAAACACACTCCAAAAACAGCTTTAAAAACAGGTACAAAAAATTACATTATTACAAAACTTAGGTACGTGAACTAAAATACAAAAGTTACAAAAACTTAGATACAAAAACTTACCAAAAAGCACAAGTCCGGAATAAGCCAAGTTTAGCATGCAAAACACAAACAAACACAGAAACAAAGCAGAAAACAACGTAAGAGACACATTTTTGCACAGTTATACTGAATAAAGCAGTTAGCCACACACACACACACACACACACACACACACAC
>NTHP01000292.1:116272-131978 GCA_003416845.1 Oplegnathus fasciatus | reverse complement strand
ACACACACACACACACGTTTGCTAAATGACACTTTCACATAAACACATAGGCCAGAAGCTATGAGCTAAGCTAACAAGTAAAGCTGAAGGACATTTGATGAGCAATGACTCAGTTTAGTTCACTCGACATACCTGGTCACACACTCACACACACACACACAACTACACACACACGCACACCTGAAACTGTACTGAACTGGATTTAGTTAAAAGATTCCACTTGCTGTGTAAAACTACTTTCACAGTCTTGTTAGAGACGTTTTACAAGCAAGACGAACTATTCAGAGACATCAAACAGTGGTGTGTATGTATATGTATATGTATATATATGAGAATAAACACTGCATGCGAAAATAAAAGTGAACTGGTAACACAAATCAGTCAATTCAAAAACAGAACCTGCCAGTAGAGTGAAATCTCATGTTATGTGCTGATTTGATCAGTTAATTAATATTTCTGTCAAAAAAAATGGATAATTGATTAATTTTTAGTTATTTCTAAAGTAAAACACTTTCACCCTTTTAGGTAAGAGTTTCACAGATGAAAAAAGTTGCTTTGTTTTTTCAGTTTTACATAAATTCAGTATTTCGTCAGTAAACACTAAATAAAGTAATATTAATGCACTTTGGTTAAGTTGTGGTGGGAGTTTGTGATTATTTGTGACATTTAACAGAGAACCTGATTAATCCTTAATTGAATAATAACAGATGTTGTAATTGATACCTAAAATAGTCATTAGCAGCTGCTGTTGTTTTTAATTTTCTGCTGCCAAATTAATTAATAAAATTAATGTAACTATTACAGACCGCAACTTGTCAACTGAGCTACATTATTTTTGACATAAATCTGACGATGGTTCAGCATTTCACTGCAGATTCATCGACTAAATACAAGTATTTTGATCTAATAAATAAAGAAATCCCTGACTTTTCAATGACTATTGCATACCTTAGAATAATATTACGTATATAGTACAACAGCCTTTTCTATACATTTTCCAGATCTGCTCACCCAGATTGAAATGCGCCAATTTTCCAAGTACGATGTGTAGACAAATAAACCTATGGTCTAGATTCAAAATTTGAAGATATTGCCGTGTAAGTTCAGTTTCACACCTGAAGCCAAATCAATCATACTATCTCTATACCATACAAACACACCGCAGACATACATGCAGGCGTACTTACGTTATTATTCCGTGTCTCCACAGCAGGGAACTTCCTGACTATAAATTTAACCGCAGACTCCAAGTTCTTATCAACAAGATAGGAGGGCTTAGCCTTGGGATCGCCACATGCCTGGAAAGGAGAGGAGAAGAGGAGGTGAGGAGAGACCAAAAAACAATATGGTGAGTACACTGCTGCTACTGAAACACTAGGCTCTCTAGTCTTTACTTCAGCATTTTACTTCTATTATTCTAACATTTTATTTTCTCATGGTCAGGTATGTTAGATGTGTGGTCATCACCAGGGAAACATTTAGTGCTTACAGTGAAAACTGGTTTATCCCGGTCCAGGATATGAGAAGGGGGTTCAGGTGAATGAAATACCGACACCACTGACATTTAGTGACGTTTCCAGACCAGAGGCATATTCAAGACATGAAAACGAACACACACAAACTTGATGTGAGTGACCTGTGCAGTCTAATTTTTCATTAAGATGCACGTATGTCAACAAGGAGATTCCCAAGTGTTTCACAGTCAGCAGGGTAGATTTCCACTTTGCTGAATTAAGTTTGGAAGTCTGTGGTTTTCATGTTTGGATAAACCAGGTTCAACTGTTGTAAAAAACACTGAGCAAGAGCCTGAACTGATCAGTGGTTCTCAACTGCTGAGCTGTGGACAGACATCAGAGAGCTGAGCCTCGATACTGAGATGTTAATTTCAAATGAAAATAATACTTTTTCCTACAGATTGGACAACATATTGTATTTGCTGACCCTCATTATGATCACAATTTTTAAGCATTTAATAATTTAGTTTGCCAAATTTGGGTCATCCAGAAATGTTAAACTTGCCGGCCATTACAAGTTGAGCTTGTGCCAAAAAGTTATCCACAACACAGACAGGGTGAGAACCACCGAGAGAGTCCCAGGTAATGAGAGGGTTTCAGTTTCAAACTGTGTCTCTGAGCCATCACTGGTTAGTACCACTGCATGACAGGCAGAGTGATGGACGGTTCGAATGAAGAAGGGACTGAATGAAACGGAGGAGAAAGGGGAAAAAAAAGGAAGAGAGAGGGGAGAACTAAAGTAAAGGGATCACACAGAGAGGTCAACGGAAAAATGAATCAAGAGAAATGGAGTGGGGAGAGAGAGAAGTGGTCAGAGAGAAAACCCTTTCTCAGAATGTTTCCTGTCATCTGCACCTACATGAGCAGCAATATTTTAATTATTTCGTATCAATATTCTCATCTATAGGTGTTGCTGTATCTGCCTGACTGCCCTGACTCTTGCAGGAAGCAACAGCGCTCATGCATTATGGGTAGTGTAGTAGTGAATGGTGAGGAAGATGTGGTCCATGCATGTGCCAGAAACAGAGTGAATGTATAAAGTTTTGTTGGCTGCCAACACAGAGGAACAATCCTAGAAGAGGTCAGTGCCTTTGACCGTTCTGAGGATTCGGTTCCTCGTGGTTAAGGTTTAAGTTTAAAAAGTGGAAGCACACATTTAGAAAAGCCATAAAAAGTAACATGAAGTTACCAGAATGAAATCTACAACACACAACTATGCTATAAATGTAATGTTTGCCACCCGCAGTAACACATCACAGCTAATGAACCAACAGGCTTGAAACAGCACCACGACCATAAACCTGGATTTCAGTTTGCATGGCGCTGAAACGTTTCCAGCATCAGCCAGTACAAAATGAAACCACAAAACAGCAACACATGCTAGTTCACACACAGGCTGGAAATTCTGCTTTTGTTGACATTTTCACTTTGCTTAACACTCGCAAAACTGATAAAACGTGGCGTCACATTTTGCGCTGTGGTCCCAAAGTGCAATACACCGCACTGCTAACAATGGGTGTGGTCAGTGCAACAGGCTTGGAAACCTTCAACCCACAGAGATCAGTGCAAAAATTACATTTCTGCCATTGAGGATTTAAAGTTTCATCACCCTTTAAATTTACTAAATTAGCTTCGACTACTGCAGAATGACATCAGAGCCACTATTGTGGATGTTTAAGAGGAAACATCTGCTGCCACTTTGCATCTGCTATAATTCAACATGGGATGCAAAATGGTGCAAGTATAAAATAGGTATAATTCACTAGGATAGCCTTCCCCACGAGCAAAACCAGCTAAACAATATGTATCATGCTAGCTACCTAGCCAAAACCCAGTTCAGTTTGTCTGTTTAGTCTGTTAGCTAAAGCTAGTTCACTCACTAAAACACCAGAAACAGGCAAACTGAGCTCTTGTAGAGCTGGGGTCTGAAACACACCCACTCCTGCAGGGTCTCGCACACAAAACACTTGGGACACTTGGGATTTGACACAGAAAAACATACAACACCAACATGATTTCAATACCCATCAATGACACAGACTGGACCTTGAGTCTCAGCTTGTTTCCTTGCGCCCACTTCTCTCACACCTGACCTGATTTCCAACTTCAACAACCATCGGCGCTCACTGTCAGCGTCACTTGTGTGTTTACTCAACCGAAGAAAACCTGTTCAGGTGTGTGAGAGGCAAGACTGGATTTTAACTATGTTAAATGAGAAACAAGGAATCAAGATGCGACTGTGAAATCCATGCAATTGCAAAAGCACAAGCCTTGCTGTTTTGCTAACACAGTGCTCTTCTGATGACGACACACCACTAGCCTCTGCCTACACAACAGACTAGTCTCTACATTGGCCACTAAAGTGTAGTTACCCTTTGGCTCACGCCGGGAAACTGCAGAGTGAAAAACACTGTCCGGTTACTACATAACATTGGTATGCTGACTAAAAGGACTGTACTGTAAGTGCTTTCCATGTTTTAGCCCAAACTCAAAACTTTTTTGCTGTTGTGGTCCACAGACTCTGCAACAGCTTTCCTTTACACATTAAGGTTGGTCAACAATGTTAACTTTTTAAAATTGGAGTCTCAAAAAGGCCTGCACTGATGATTTGTGCACATATCTGTTGATCTTGTGCTGTCTTTATTAATTTGTGAAGCACTTTGTGATGCTTGCTCCAGAAAGGCACTCTACAGATAAGCTTGACTGATTTATTCACTTACTTGTTGGTGCGTTCAAGTGATTGTAGGAAGCTCCAACATCCAAGACTTGCGGGTAAGCTACCAACAGCAAACCTTTTGTGATGCAAGAAACTACCAAAAATATCACATCATTCTACTCATCCGTCTTTCTGTTTTGATTTTCGATCAATTAGAAATTCCCACAAGCACTTGAAAGCAACAAAAAGGAGCAGTTTTCATCACTGTCTGTTCTCAGAACTGCACTACAGGTGACAGTGACACGACAAAGAGATAAAGGCAATTAACAACACATTGACAAACATTCAATGTAAACACCTATGCTTTGGATAATGGTTAATGTGCAGTAAGTTATACATGAGTTGTAATTAATGGGCTAAAACATGCAAAACCTGCAAAATAATCCTTCAAAATTATTTATATTACATATACTAAAGATCTAGCTTAATTTTTTTAGATAGCCACACCATTGCAGCATCTTAACAGTTGATTGAGCTTCAACTAGGTAACTTACTCAGCTACTATTAATTGTTTTACTTTCAGAAGTAAAGAATTGGCTACCTAGTTGCTTAGCATCACAGAACAAAAGCATGAAGATTTATTAATCATTTTCTACTCATTTATATGGCGTGGCATTGTCCATTAGTGCTGGTGCTGGTGGCTAGTGCAGTAAGCTGGCTGGCTGGGTTTGGGTGGGGTGGGGGCTGATGGAAGGATGGATGGAAGGAGGGACGCGGTGAATGAAGGGACAGGGCATGGGAATAAGCTGAGAATCAGTAGTGGTCAGGGAGGAATAAGGGAGCTGTTGCCTGGATACCAGAACAGACCTTAGTCTCGCCTCCACCATCGTTTCTCCACTCCGGGTAGCAATTAACAGCTGAGCTTCTCAAAGGGTCCCCACATTGACTGACATATGGCAGGGGACCCTGTAATAGATAGCACTGGGCCAGGGAAACCTACATCTGAAGGCGAATTACGGCTGCTAATTACTGGATGAAATATTCGAACTACCCATGGCACCTTTTCAGTGATCCTTTAGAGAATCCCGCAAACCACGCAAAAACACATACTTGTCCTCGCTGAGATGAATTAGTTTTTGTCTGTCATTCCTCACAGTGTGAGCTCTCTCGCTTTTTCACAAGGAGGGATTAACTGCTGCAGAGACAAAAAAAAAAAAAGAGCTCTAAAGAATGGATGGTATCACGTGTTCAGAAACAGAACCACTAGAGAACCACTACAACCTGCTAAGAGCTGGCTGACTGCCTGGACTGCCTGCTGGCAATAAGCAAATCTTCACTCATTATTGTACTTGTTCTCTACCAGAATACTTGGAAACCAATTCACAAAAAATTTAAGAAGTTTTTAAGAGTAAACAGTAATGTAAAAAAGTGCTTGTTGGGATGATGCAACTGTAATCGACTGCCAAATCAGTTAATTTATGAAGTAGACTTTCTTCACAATCGAAGACATTAATAGGAGTGGTTAAGTGGTGATTAATTAGTGGCTACTAACAAGTAGGCTAAATATTGTTTATCTGGACAATATTTTCTACTGTTTGAGTATCAAAATAGATCATTTTGAATATTTTTCCATATTTATGATCATCAAATTGAGCAATCACTACCATGTCTGGGGGCTTTGATCATGCACTCATTTTGTCAGGTACTGCGGATCAAAGCATCAACCAACTGGCATATTTAAATGCCATATTCATAAGTGAAGACTTAAGCATCTGTTAATTCTCAGATGTTTCTGGTATTCACAAAAANAAAAAAAGGAGTGTCAAATCTAGTTTTGGCTTTTGCTTTGCAGACTACTAAAAGAAAAACTTTTCTTTTCCCAAACAAAGCACAGAAAAACAAATGTGCATGTGAATTCTGCGTCGTAAGCAAATGAATTACACACTGAATTTCCACTGAGGGTTGGTAAAACTGACAGTGAATGGAGCCCAGCCTTACTCTCAGCATTACAGATTCAAACATGAGGAGTGAGGCACAAAGGAGAGGACCGACAGATCAGTACAGGTAGCCAGGAGGAGGAGGAGGACGAGGAGGGGAGGGGAGGGAGGAAGAGGAGGGAGTTGAGGAAGGGTGAAGGGGGTGGGGTTTCATCAGTGGAAGGTGATAAACTTTGCAAACCTTCCAAACTTGTCCTTGCTGCATAGGAGAGGGGGGAAGCATTGGAACGGAGAGAAGAAGAGAAGAAATCAAAACAAAGAGCCCACCTAGACAAACTGCTGGATCACTGGTCTACACACTCGCTCACACGCACACGCACACACACACACACATGCATATCTTAAAACAGCTGCTCTCATACAGGTGTTTTCTGCATATCTGAGAGTTTAGTTAGGGATAGCCGGTCTGGCATTTCTTTTCAACACAACACATAAAAAAAACAACACATGCTGCGCCGACATGTGATCATATTAACACTTGTTTTAACGCACACTGTCTTCAAAGTAACACAAGGTGTAGTATCCCTACCTACGCACTCAGACACATTGAAAATAACACATCCATTTTAAGAGTGTGGAAGGGCTGAAGTAATATGGCTGACTCTGTGGCCATCAGCAGCTCCCCTGTCTTATACTGAACAGTGTGAAGACAAAGTTTGGCCCCTGCAGTTTTCACTGGTTGCAATATTTGCTCCGCATTTCTGCTCCATGGCTGTTGCTTAGTAACTGACAATGCAGTGTTCCCTGATGGCTGACGCACTGTGCGCTTCAATGCTGGTGATGCTCTAATACATGTTTGAATTTATCATTTCATAGTTATATGGACATGTGGCACCATGATTCTCTTATTTATTGACACGAGTATCTGCAGCTCTGGCCTGGTCCCAGTCGCACAAATTTACCTCGCCTATAAAAAAGTCCTACTGCGTTTCAGTGCGACTGTGATGGCACTTTGAGAGGAATTTGGTTGAAACTGGGTTTAGTCTGGTGTTGAAGGGGCATGAACATGTGGCTTTACATTGGTGCAAAATAGTGGGTCAAGAAAAGTGAACTGAGAGCAAAACTGATGTTGTCTGCTCAGGTCTTAGATGGTCAATAACTGTTCTGCTTCTATGACGAACGATAAATCTGGTGGGCCATTATGTCAATATTAGCTTATATTTATGTATTGGCGTATATGTCGGCCAATGAGTTAACAAGAAATTGCTGTACAGAAATTACAAACTAGGTTTGAGGTCATCAAAAAACAAATTATGCGTTTAATAATACAAATCTAAAGGATCTGTATCACAATCGTTTAAATTAAATTACTAATCGGCCAATATTTCATTATTGGATTTTTTTTTTAAAAACTCTCAAATATTGATATCAATATTGACCTTAAAAATCTAGTATCTGTCAGGCTAATTCTCAAATAGAAATGCACCTATCTGATCCGATCCATCGGCTCCGGATTGTGACCTTACCAAGCTGATCGGGTATTGGCCAGATGTGACCGATCCACATTAAATACAGTTTCTGTATAATTAAAAAATTCTGTGTCCAAAATCAGTTAAATTTATTCAGTCACAGTGGGCCCGCCAACTACATTTTTAGGGCGAAAGCAATCTCTGGTACATAATGCTGCCTTATTTATCATTATATGCCAAGTATCAGATTGGTACTAAGTGTTTAGGTAAAGAATCATTATCAGGAGAGAAAAGGTCAGATTGGTGCATCCCTGGGTGATTACAACCCATGATGAAGCAGCAATCGATATAATTGGTTTCTAGGAAGTTACAGTAAAATAACATTAGACTGACGATGTCGCACTTCATCACTTTTTTGCCTTGTTACTGAAAAACAGATGTTGGCCACTTCTGTTGCTTTCAGTGTGTTATAACGGCATACAGTCCTGACAGGTGTTTTGAGCAGATCATGACCAGTTTAACTTTCAATGATTCGATGACCATTCTAATGAAGTGCTAACTAATTGTTGATTGGTTGGTTTTCTTATCTGTTGAGTTTCTTCTTGGGAAGTAGAAGAAAAAGAGGAACAAGAACAGTTAAGGAAAACAGACAGTGAGACAAAATGGGTGAGTTATTCACACTCCAGTCATTATAGTATACTGTATATTACCCACATAGTTTCTTATGAATGCATTTAGAGACTTGGCAAATTTGGAATAAATTACTCTCACTTCTGCAATATATTCAATGTTGAATTTTACAGTAAATAACCAGCTCTGCTTAAAAACAGTGATGTAAAACGGACTAAGTTCAGTGTGTATTTGCATAGTATGTATTACATAACAGAAACTGCTCTGTGTTTATGTGTAGTCACGCTGCTTGATTGAGTACCGCTGAGAAAAGGGAATCCCTCAGCAAACATTTCGGCCACAGCACACATTTAGAAGACTGCTACCATCTAAACCATAGATGTGCAGTAGAGCCATGGAGGGGCGAGAGCCTGCAGGTTTTCATCCAAAACAAGACTACACCAGGTGATTTCACTGATAGAGCAAACTCAACCTAAAAGGAGGGACTAAGCACCTGCTGAAGTCTTCACTTTTGAAAGAAAACCTGCATACTCACAGCCCTCGATGGCTTGACTGCCCATTTGTCACTCCAAGTTAGTTTTGTCTCTTTAAATCAAATAGAATAAATAGAAATATTAAATGTGCCAACAGTCTGATAGAATTCAGTTTGTACTGCATTTTTCACAGGGGAACATGCCATTCAGACCATGAGAAATTTATGGAGGTCTTGGGCAATTTGCCCTTAACAGCTCATAAAATGCCTTTGAAATTAAAAATGAGAGGTAAAAATGCCCCTAGTAATCAGGGCTGCCCTTCCTTGAATGTCAACTTGTGCTTTTTTTCCCCCAGTAGGTAATTATTCATGTGTGGCTGCAGCTACTGTCCCCTCTGAGCCACCATAGGTAAGCCTATTACCAGGCTACACTTTCCAGTGCATTCTGGGCAACAAAAACAGAGAGAGCAGATTTTGTTGATCAGAAAACAGCTACAGTAAATATGCAGCGTGAAGCAGTAGAAAATGTTGGCACCACACAGCCAGTAGAAGAAGAAGAAAATCCTGATCTCACACAAACCACCGCATCATCAAAAAATAAAACAATCAGTATTTGGGGGGAAAAAAATAACTTAACAGTCTGATAGTGGAGGCTGAACTGGTTGGAAATAGAGGAGGAAAAAGGTAATATCCTCTTCAATAAGAGCTGCTGAGTGTCCTGAATAGTACTAATATGCAATGCAAATATAATTATTATAGCTGAGATCAAATTAATTTGAAGACCTGAAATTCTTACCCCTTAAAAACTGTGTCAGAGAGGTGTTTATTTTACTTAACGGACATAAAAAAGCAGCAAAATGAACATTGAGTTTAATCGACATCTCTCTCACACAGTTTTAATAGAAACATTTTTAAAGCTTCACAAAGGTAGTTTCTGTTGCAGGGCTATTACACCGAGCTGCATTATAATATACAGGTGTTCCTGTTGTTGCATCCATCCTGTGGATACATCCAATGCTATAGTACTGCTGGTATTTAAAGAACATCCAGTCTAGCTGCTGGGACTATGTCGTTTTTTGACTGTGGTCATTATAAAAATATACAGGCCTACTGCACACTAGCTTAGGAGACTATGGGGGTTACCTGAGTGCATGGTTAAGGAAAATAAATACCCTGTAAGCGCTGTGTGCAAGACAAAACATGATGTTAGAAGGTCCACTGGCTGAAAGATAAGCACAGCAAACAAAAACTTTAATGCCACTCAGCCAAGAGTAATTAAGGTGACTGTTACGGAAAATTTTAGGAACAGATTTTAAGGTTTTCTGCAGCTAGTCAATGGTGTGTAATGAGTGAATATGCTTAAAATGGAAAAGAACATTGCTGTGATCTTAGATGATAATATTACGGTTAGTTAGCATGAATTACTCTCTCCCAAAGGTAGAAACAAGACAACCAAGTCTGTCACCTGTGTTTTCATTAAGAAACATAATAATGTCCTCCACTGACGATAAATTAGACAGCTTTCTGGACTCTTCAGTGGGGGATTTCTGCTGGACTTTCAGAGATAAAAAGATTAAACTGGTCTCCGAATTGCTATTAAGGGTACCAGAATGAGCCCACTGCTTGTATCACAGATTACTGTCCCGGTTCTTTCATTTCTAGCTTTGGGATGCAGGAACGTTTTCTAATATCACAAGGTAAAAGGAAGCATTAAAAAAACAACAACAAAAAAACAAAACATTGGAACAGCATCTCAGGGTGGATATGTTCAGAAGCCTTATGGTGAGGCAGATCAGGATAGATATGAAGATGATGGGACAGACAGAAAGCAAAAGGAAGGAAGGAGGGAGGAAAGGAAGGGCGTACTAAGAAGAGTAATCAGCAGCAAAATCTCAGTGACTGTGTCTGACTGCTCATACTGTCTTATAACTCCCACAGAGAATACAAATACAGACGTGCTCACAATGTTAAGTAAAAAGTTTACATTTTAGTGTGCTTTTTTTCTGCTGATTACTAATTAACTCACATTTTAGTTGAGAATCGAATTATCTGATGATAATAGACTCAAGGTGCCTTCAGACCACCAACATAATTCCTGCTATTTAGGAAATAACTGCTGAACAGCATAGGACAACTCAAATACCAAAAAACTGGAAACAGTATGGGCTTTCAGACAGTTTAACTTCTACTCTGTACTCTCTAAAACTTTGGTAGGATATGACTGACCTCTTTCTCTCTCTCCCTCTTTTTTATTCATCATACATACCCAGGCACAAAGGCTCGTCCCACACAAACAGACCCACTACTCTTTTCCTCCCACACACAAACCACTGGTGTGATACTTGAGAAACACAGTTAAGAGTCAGTAACATTAGTAAATGCTTTATGCTTTACATTACTGTGTCTATTGTGCTGTAAAAATGTATGCAGAAAACTATGTCAATGTTACTGAGAGGGGCTTAAAATACCAAATGCTATAAATTTGTGCTAAAACAATTAGTTAATTGATAGATTTACTAATTAACTGACAGGTCCATCATGGATTCCACATAAAATGAGCAAAACACCTGCTGGATAAAGCTAGTGCACACAAATGAAAACAGACACTTGCCCTTCTTGGTTTTTATATTAGATTTTTATATAATACATTGAATTTTTAGTTTTGTTTTGTTTTTGACTGCTGGTGAGATAAAGAGGGCAGTTTTGTATGGAAGCCCATTACCGCCAATGTGATGGGAAAAAAAAAAAGATCCTGTAAGTCAAAATAATGAGAATTTTTCTCAAAATAATGAGTTAGTATCTCAAAATAATGACTTAGTATATCAAAAATAATGAGAAACTTTGTCAAAATAATGACCCAGTATCAAAATAATTACTTAGTACATCAAAATAATGAGAAACTCTCAAAATAATCACTTACTTATCTCGAAATAATGACTTAGTATCTCAAAATAAAGACTTGAGTACTGACAAGATGTAAATTTCAACCGCTTAGCCTGTGTATGGACAAGATATAAATTTGTAACTTATAGTTGTTTTTTATAATAATTTTTTATTGCTCTTATTGTTTTTTTATAATTGTCTTTATTGTTTTTATGCATGGTGCTTTTTCTTACTTACACCTCTTGCTATTGCACTATCCCCTTTGCTGTTTGCTGAGGGATTAATAAAGGATTATTTTATCTTATCTCAAAATACTAACTCATTATTTTGAGATACTAACTCATTATTTTGAGTTTCTCATTATAATGACTTACAGGATTTTTTTCCCCCATCACATTGGCGGAAATGGGCTTCCATAGCTTTTAGTCATCATATTGGCTCCTGATGTTCTGATGAGTATTAGTTGATATTTATTAGCCGGGACTTTAATGATTAATCGAATAAAGCAGCCTTTACTTGTTACTTTCGCTTCATTTTCTCACAATTGTTTAGCAAGCTAAATGCAGCTAGCTGCCAGCTTGGGTGAAAAAACACACCACGTTACATACAAATGACCGGTTTGAGCTAATAGCTGTTAGCATCAGACTGCCATCTGTGGTTTGGTGTTTTGGTGAGCTTCGTGTTTTGGCTTTTGGTGGAGCAGAGACGACGCCCGACTGCTAGCTAGCTTAGCGGCGGCTAGCTTAGCCAGCAGCCGCCGCCATTACCAGCCGACGTTAGCTAAGCTAAGCTAGCTGGGCCTGGAGGATCGCCGTTATCATCTCATGGGCTTCGTTTGACGGGTTCAGCTCTAGTTGTGTTTTCCGGTTGACAGACGTTGACCGTACTGCTCACAGTGAGTCTCCACATTTGTCTTTAATCCAACTGAAAATCAGTTCACACCGTAAAACCAATGTGCAACTTTACCGCAAGCTAACGCGACAGCTTGTAGCTAGCAGCCTGCTTCCAGGGATGCTAACATGTAGGATAACATAAGTGTCTATTGACGCATCTTCACCCGTTTAAATGACATTATTAACAGCGGCTAATAAACAAAATATCAGGGGTAAATTAATCTAGCTACCGGTAACAGTCAGTGCTAGCTAATGAAGCATTCTGCTCTCTCTAGCGCTCATATTGACAGTCGTTTGGGGTGCAGGTGCAGATATTGTCCATATAATGAACCTATTAACAGCCCTGTGTGGTTATTGAGGATATAACTGCGTGTGTGTGCGAACCTTTTTGATATTGTAAACACGGGTCAACATCCCGATGCCCCTGTCGTTGAGGATGGTGAGCTTTTCTGCCAGTTTCTGCTGGCTGGGCTGGATCACTCCCCGAGACATCTTCCTCGCTGTTTCGGTTAAAATCTCCAGTTCAAATCCAGAAGAAACAAACAAAAAAAATATATATATATATCACAAATCTCCGCAGCCTCTGGCGCGTAAATGAAGGGGGAAAAAACAGAAGCTGTGATTTATGGCGTTATTGGATTTCGCCCATGTTCAGATATTCGGGGACAGCAGCTTCCTGTACTCCACCCCACCGTCTCCCTGCCTGGGTTTTTTTCTCGGTCACAGGGATGAGGAGTTGTCCTGGTTTTCACAACGAGGCTGGCTCCTGCTGCGTTCAGGCACCCTCGTTAATAGTACACCTCGTATCCTGGTGTGCCTCAATTGATAACACGTTGATATTCCAATTTTAATAGCCGAATATGGGTGTCTGATAACGCCTGTAGACTATGATGTTCATACAGTACAATGTAATACAAACAACTTTATTAATCCCACTAGAGGCAATTTGTTTGGAGCAGCTTGTTGTACACAAAAACACAGCGACATACAAACAAGCGAATACATGATCAGAATCAGAATCAGGTTTTCACACGCAAGGAATTTGGTTTGGTAAGTTGGTGCGTAACAATAAACATATAAAATATAAGAAAGATGAAAGCAAGTGCTGCAGGACAGAAGCATAAATTAAATACACTATCAAAAAATATTGTAAAAATAAAGAGAGACAGTATGTACAATATGATATTTAAATGAAATGAGAGAACTGTACAGTTGTGCAGGAATGTGCAGAAGTATTTTGCTATGGATTGCAAAGGTTCATAGTATTAAGTTTAAAGAATATTGCAATGTGCAAGATACAGTCCAAAGATGTGTGTTAATGTAGCGTGTAGAGGGTGAGGGGGGAGTACAGTCAGTGTTAGTGGGGGTCCCGGGCCTTGTTGATGAGGCCAGCTGCAGATGGGAAGAACAGATGATACGAGAGAGCTAAATGTAGGGTAGAATCTAAAAGTTATATTGATAAATAAACTGATGAATAAGCCTGATAACACAATAAAAAGATCAGTGTGTCAAGAGAAAGACAGAAAACCTACGGAGCATTTAGTGGTCGAATTGCAGAGGGGATAAATGATTTAGAATAGCGGTTAGGTTTACAAGCAGGTAAAACAGAACAACGCCCTGATGGCAACGGAGAAAATTCACTGGCAAGAAACCAAAATACTTGCTGCTTTATGGAGGATTTCTTTGTTTCACTCCGGTGATGCTAGAACAGATTTTAACAATACTGCTCAGGCTGTTTCTGTCTTTTACTGTGAGACTATGAAAGCAGCAGATAAAAGAAAAACTCAAGAGACTCTCGATAAAACATTGATAAAAACGACAGAGGATGACGGGGCTGACAGAAAAGGAATTTAGTTTGCGGGGAAGGTGAATTCTCTGTTGCCCCCGCTTCACTATAGTCTCAGTGTTCACATCAAATTTAAGGTCATTGTCGAAAATAGTACCCAAATATTTGTATGATGTAACCATTTCCACGCTTTCATTATGCATCTCTGTTACGTCTAACATCAATAATCAGTTCCTTGGTTTTAGATACATTTAATACTGATATACATATATGAAGGCTACTTTTTCACTATTACTACTACTATTAAAAAAAAATACCCCATAGTATATTTTCCAGTAGGATACTAAAGGATATGCAATTACAAGTCATTGTGTTAATATTGAAGGTATAATGTTTTTGATAATATTAAAATAAAATACCATAAACTTACTGTAAGGCCACTAGTGAGTAATATTACATAAACTGGTTTCTGCCGCTTCATGCTGCTTCATCAGGACATGCTTAAATTGATCACTGCATCTTATGTTTTTGGGTTTTTTTGTGGGAAAATTACAAATATGGATGCTTTTCTGTCAAAGTGCATATTTTTTCCCATATTCTCTTTCCCCCAGTCTCATGCATTTTTGAACTTTACCCCATTCCTTGGACAATATTTTGCACATTTGTGCAAAAACTGTACAGCTCTTTCATTTTAAAAACAGATATATTGTACATACTTTTTTAAATATATTTTCTTCTATTTATGTTTCTTGACTTTTGCAGTACTTTAGGAGCTTTTTTTATTTTCTCTATATTTATTGTTATGCACCAAAATACAGAGGCAAATTCAAAAGTACAGTTTAACCATGTCAAAGTCTAATTTTCTAAATTAAAGATGTCTAAATGATAGATAGATAGATAGATAGATAGATAGATAGATAGATAGATAGATAGATAGATGAAGAAATATTAACAGCATTATCAGCCACACCCTGAGCAGAGTTCCCAGTGAACACCATCATTAACTATTTTACTGTGAGCACTTGAACGCCTCACATTGTTGACGCAGCTTCCGACTCAGCTGTCAGTCGTGTGTTGAAGCCTTCATGGCTGCTACAGGAGCTGTGTGTCTCACACATTTCTACCCCTTTATTAAACACTGTAGCTGTAATAATGTTGTGTCTCCGCTTAAAGCAGCGATGATCTTACTCTCTGTGGGATTTTGGTAGAATTCAGTACATTCAGATCAGGTGGGTGCACGAAGCTGAAAAACTAAAATGATACAGCTCCGTGATTTTGTTCAGAATCTGACATTATTTACAGATGTTATGTTCCTTAATGCCCACTTTTCAATTCAAGATTGTTCACATTTTGTACAGAGGACAGCTGTTGAGAGTAAATGCACCAAAAAGTTCAGTTTATGCACTTTTGTTCACCTTTTAGGCTGCCACGTGTAAAAACTGTAAATCCACTAACAGAGTAACGTA
>NTHP01000292.1:82688-109051 GCA_003416845.1 Oplegnathus fasciatus | reverse complement strand
AGGAAGAAGATATATCAGGCTGTGATACACACACACTTGATTTTAGGATCAATTCACTGCTGGTTTTGGTCTTTCTATGAGATTTGTTGACAATTAGAAAAATATAGAATATCACCTGAAGTATCCTTTAACTTGTGGAAAAGGATGTTAGATGTTACAAGCAGTCCAAAAGCAGGACACACATCAACACGATGCTCAGCTGTAGAGCAGGAGAGAATTTGGTCCTCAGAGGTAAGCTAAATTTCAGTGAGTAGACAGATACTGCAAAATGAATTGGAGCCATCTGTCTCCTTTCCCGTCTCCCACCTCTCCCGCCTCTCCCTCCTTTTCTCCCTCTCTCGCACCCTTTCCTCTTCATCTTTCATCCCCCTCTTTGTCAACCGTCTTTCTGCCCTCTCGCTCCGTCACATTCAGGTGGTGTCATGTCATCAATACCGCTGACAGAATATCTCTCTTTCTCTCTTGCCTAAGTGAAAACAGCCTTTAAAACAAGTCGATGCTCAGGGGTCATTTGCTCGAGAAGTTTCACGTCTCTTTCTCCCTGTCAGGTGTCTCACGTGCTAAATGTGGCCTATGGAGTCGCTAACCTGTTCCCAGATCAGTTGGTTTATAAGACGCTCCAGATCCTGGACCTCCCAGACACTGACATCACTTCGTATCTTGGGGAATGCAGCTCCTTCATAGATCAGGCACGAGAACAGGTATATTTATATATGTATACACACACACACACACACACACACACACACAATTAGCATGTTATCGTCCACTTGTACACATTGACAGGTGACAGAGGTGGAGGAAGTATTTAAACTTGGGTAGCAATACTTTAATGTAAAATACGCCTTTACTGTTATATTTTATTAAAGAAAAGTTTTTGGCTGAGTTACAGTTAGCTGTACGATGAGTATGAACCAGTCTCAGCTGGTTTCTGGTAAGTAGTCCTGTAAGTTTCAAGTTTTCAAGTTGTTTATTTGTATATTCTGAAAATCACACAAGTAAAATGAGAAATGAGAAGACGAGACATAAATAGTGCAAAAGTTAAAATATTAAGATAATATATGTAAAATAGAACACATTCAAATAAAATATTATATAAAAAATATGAAATATAACACTGAGAGATGAATAACTGTAATGTACAGGTAGGAACAGAATGTACACAGGTATGCAAACAAATATACATATTAACAAGAAAGAGTTTGGCACATAACCGCCCGTAAAACTATGAATTATCGTTTTTACACATCGGCTTTTGTACTGGTTAAACAACAAGATATATGTATTATTTAGTGAGCTTTAGTGGTGTTGGAAGGCAGATATTATTACCTCAGGGCAGAGCCAGGCTAGCTGTTTCTCCGTTTCCAGTCTTTGTGCTAAGCTAAATTAGCCAGCTGCTGGTGGTAGTTTCATATTTACAAGATGAGAGTGGTATCGATCTTCTCATCTAATCTCGACAAGAAAGCGAATAAGTGTATTTCCCCAAATGTTGGAACTATTTCTTTAAGTCAAAGTACAGAAATATTATTATTATATTTTTTAGTTTGTTCAGATTGAAGGGATTCTAACTACTTTACATACTGTTGGGTAGTTTAATTAATGTAATTAATGGCCATGATAGGTTTTTAAAATCTTAATCAGCCAAGTATCTAGTAAATACAGCCATCAGATAAATGTAGTGGAGTAAAAAGCTCAATATCTCCTCCTGAAATCCAGTGTAGTAGAAGTATAAAGTAACATGACATTCAAATAACCGAGTAAAGTACAAGTACCTTAAAATTCTGCTTTAGTAAATGTATTTAGTCATCTTCCACCTCTGACAGATGCAGACACAAACACACACACCAGAGTTTCATTCACCAGATAAAAAATGCATCAAACCCATTTAAACATTTCTGTATCTACTTTCTCTCAGGAGGCTCATGCAGCCTAAAAATACTGTCTTCTATATCTGCCGGCTAATTTAACATGTCAGTGTGCACACACAGCTATTCTGCTACCTCACTGTGATGCATTTACACACATCTACAGCAGTCCGTTATCTGTAAGTCAGCACAAAGGCGGGGTGGGTGGTGAGAATACCTATTAAAAGACCATGCTGGGGTCATTTAAAGTAGAAAGTCAAAATATTCTATGCTTACACTTTCCCCGAGTCATTTCACCTGCTGGATGTAGTACTTTTTAAGGGAGTATTTCCTGGCACAGGCCTGCATTTCTTCCTCTGTAAGTGTGTGTGTGTGTCAGGAGATTGACCGTAAGCAGAACATAATGTGATGTGAGCACTGATATGAAAACACTCAACTCGAGCGCAATGAAATAACAGCAAAACAAGAAACTCTGACAAAACCAAATTAAGTCTCCATGTTCGCTGTGACGGATTATCTTGCTCAGGCAATTTTCAGACTGTAGAAGTTTTCTTTTGTTGTTTTTTTCGACTAAAGGAAGGAAAACAAGACCTGATATGTAACTATAGTGACTGCAAACACCAACACAAATAATATAGAGGAGCAGAGAAACCTTTTTGATTGATAGAAACTTATAAAAGACTGATATCATTGGCATAGCCTCACTGTGTGTTCTGTATGTGCTTCATTTGATTGTATTTTCCCCAGAGTACCGGCCTGATTGGGTTATATTTTTGAAATGAAAGCACAGATAACAGTGATAACATGTCAATTACAGCAACCACAGCACTGCACATTTTGTACCCAAAGCTAATTTAAATGTCCTGTCCCTCAATGGGTATTGATTGACGTGTAAAATGAAAAAAAATGTGCTTACGGTTTCTGTTCTGCTCCATTTCAGGCAGAAGAGAGACTTTACTCTGTGATGGGAGGCTCCACGTTGAATAAAAGAGACAAATGTGTCAATATGCTGAGCTTCAGAACTGAGCCGTGGGCCTGCACGCATTGTCTAAAGATGTGGCTGGAATTTAAAAAATTCATTTCCAGCCAGGCACTCTAGGCAGTAAAATAATTACATCAACATTAATATTAATCATATCGCAAATTTTTGACACACACACACACACACACACACAAACCACAGACATGGATTTATTCCGTCTCAACTTGCTCTACATGCTCTGTCTAGTGCTGCTTTCAGAGACGTTGGAAAGTCAGAAATTACAGATTTTCATGAGGGAAAATGACTCTTCAGGCTGTGATTTTCACCCACTGAGCCATTTGACGTTGAAAAGACGTATAATAGATGTCTATTATATGTCTGCTTGTCTGTAGACATTGAGTTTAGATTAAGGTTATTCAAGGCTGAAAAGTTAAAGTTTAGTAGACGTCTAGGGCTATGAGTGAGCAGAATCTGTGTATACATACTGTAAATGTGCAGTGTGTATTTACAGGTTTCTATGCATATCTAAAATATGTAATGATGTTTTTAATATATGGTCTAAAACCAGACTATACGTAGCCAATAAACTCTGGTCTACATCAGAGCTAAAGCATAAAGGTGATGTTGAAATGACGTCTATCGCTCAGTGGGTGCGTGGTGAACTACGCTTATTTATTGCAACATGTTTATATTCTTTAAATGACAAAAAGCAAAACACATTTACTCACTCACTCACTCCTCAGTGGTGTCTGGCCACGTAGATAATTTCAGTTTCGAGATATCAGCCTCTGAAACTGCTGCCACAACCCCGATACAGCAGAGGTGATTTTTTTTTAAAATGTCACTTTTCAATGTTTTGAGCACAACAAATTAAATTCCATTCACCTCCACTGTATTTGGGTGGCTGCAGAAATCACAGAGATGGATATCTCAAAACCTCAGCAGATAAAACTGTACAGAAGTAGAAAAACATGTTTTTTTTGTTATTAAGGTGAACTCACCTTTCAAATCCGCCAATCGCCTGCATCAGCAAGGTCACTCAGGTGCGCAGACCAGTTGCTTCCGGTATAGAGGAGCATAGAGGAGATCGCGCCTTTGCAGTCGTAGCCCCCAAACTCTGGAACAAGTACCTCTGCATGTGAGGCTGTTCCAGACACTGCCTGTTTTTAAAACCCGTCTTAAAACACATCTTTATTCCTTGGCTTTTAATTCAGGATGAGAGTTGCATTCTTTTTCTTCTGGTCTTACTGCTTTCATTATGTTATTGTCCTTCTGTCTTTTAGACTTGTGTTTGTGTTTTTATAGTGTTGTTTTATGGGTTTATGGGTTGTCTTTAAATGTGCTTTATAAATAAAGTTGGATTGGACCTGAGTGGTTAATGGCTAAATCATACATTTGCTGGTAAGCTTATAGCTGCATTCATTGCTACATTCATTGCTAAGTTGTTAACTGATCTTATCATATTGTTATATTGCAACATTAAATGGGGAAAATGATTTTATGTTGGCAGACAATCCATGTTTCTTCTCTAGTTTTTCCTAACTTAACAAGTGGAGGTAATTAAAGACTCTGGCCTGCTCTCTTTTATGTTTAATTTCCTGCGTCTCTCTCACTTTCTCTTTCCATAGGACGGTGTGGTGCTGGTCCACTGTAACGCAGGCGTATCACGCTCTTCCTCCATCGTGATTGGCTACCTTATGTTGAGGGAGGGGCTGTCGTTCGATGATGCGTACAGCCAGGTGAAGCTGGCGAGGCCCTCAATTCGCCCCAACCCCGGCTTCCACCAGCAGCTACAGAGCTACAAACCTTAAAGCTGCATTCATTTTTCATTTATATATATTTTTCTACTTCGGAGCAGCGGAAACAAGCTGTAAACACAACACTGACACATCATCACCTTTTTAGTTAATATGTGTTAGAACGTGTTAGCAAACAGTTACACATCCAGCAAATACAGTCATTTCAACATCCACTCTTCTTCTAGCTGGTCTCTACCAACTCCTGATGGAAATCTTTAGCTGCTAAATGCTCCACTGTGTTCAGCAGCTACTCTCTAACTGTGTCTGTCGATGAGAGCTGTAAGAGTGAACCAAAACAGTAAAAACCAAAACAATGAACAAACTGAAGACTTTGTGATAACAGTCTGTGGGTTTGCCACAGCGACTCTTTTCACATTACACTTGATGATCCATTGTTAATATAAAAATATTGATTTGTGCTTCTTTAAAAGTACTCTACGGAGTTTTTAAGTGGTTATGAAACAGTCTCAATTTAACACCGATGCCTNTTTGCTCTGGCTGAATTCCAGTTACTTCAGCCGCTAACTGAAGGTCCGTCTCCGGAGCTGCCGCCCGCTCTCCTCCCGGAGAAGTAGTCTCCTTGCAGTGGGGAGTGAAACGGAGGGAACATGTAACCTAACGTTAGGTGAAACACTACCGCCTTTGTCCACAACTCAACTTGAGAAAAAATCTTAAAAGACTACAACACCCACAATCCAGTGTTGTGCCAAAAGCTGTAGGACTTTAGGTTGGCTTTTCTTGTTTGTTTTTTTTGCAAGAAATACAACACAATAATGTGATAAACATGTCAACATCAGGTCAAACTCACTTGTTTTCAAAGCTTTCAACCACATCTCGTGGTCTTCCTCAGTGGATGGAGCTGCTCAGTTGTCATGCAGATAGTTAAGTTGCTATCACATCACATGAATAATGTCTTGTTTCTGTGTGCCATATGTATGTTCAGGCACTTGCCCAGTATGTCTGCATGTGTTGAGAGTGTCATTTTTCAACGTCTGTCTTTTGTCTCAAAATAAAGTTAGCAAGTGAAAAACTGTGTCTGCCTTTCATTCCACAGAAGTAAAAGCTTTCTTTAGAAACTGATTTCCTATTAGATTCGTTAATTTTAGAGGCACTTATTTTCTTTGCAGTATAGATTGTTTTCTAATTAAAGACGTACCAGTTTTTCCGGAGGTATAACTTGATTTCTTTCTTCTTTCACTACACAAACAGATACACCATCAATTATACTGATTACCCTCACTGCTGCATCGTCTCTATCAATTTAACAACTTTGCAAAGTTGATGCGCTAACGCTCACTCCCTTGAAATAATTAGCTTGTAATTAGCTTGTTAGATAATGAGGGAGAATCCAGTTGGCTCACATGCTAATTAACAAACACCGCTGGGACGAGATCCTGACGCCGCAAACTCACAGCGCACACAGGTATCATATCCTGATCTTCACTGTTTAAATGGAAATAAAGTCTATAGATGTGTGTTTGTTGTTCACCCTGCTGAGAACATTTTCTGATGATTATTGTTCCTGATTAATGTCCACAGTATTGGAGTTAACAGTCCAGTCCATGGAGGAGATGTTCTGTATGCAGTCTAAATACATTTGTCCAAGTTTTAGGTTTGTAAGGCAGAAAATCAGAAAATACATCCTCTGGGTTACATACTGTAATCTGCGATGTTACAGTGACATAAAGTGAGCGTGACGTTTACTGCCCCAAAGCACAAAATGGCCATAATTTAACTGCAGTTATGAATAATAATAGAGACAGCGTGATTACTTCACCAGCTGCATAGACTTGTCTGGTTTTAAATGGTCAGTTTTCAGGCTGGACTTTTGAATTAAAGTGTAGGAGCATTTTTTAACCATGCTAGCAGTGTGGCAATGTCGGTCGGGCGCCGCATTAGTCTAAACTGAAATATGGATTAAAATTTGGCACAGATATCTAAAGGGTCCAAATGACTTTACTGATCCTGACCTTTCCTCTGGCGCCACCACAAGGTTGACCTTTTGTGATTTTGAGTGAAATGTTTCAACAACTATTGGATGGATTGCCACGACATTTGATACACACATTCATGCCCCCCTCAGGATGAATTGTAATAACTCTGGTGATCCCCTCATCGCGTAAAATCTTTATTTTGTCCAATTGTTTGGTTTATTACCAAATACCTGCAAAACACGTGAAATTCCCATCAGCCTCAGCTCCAGAAAGATCTTAAAAACAACAAAAAAACAGTATTAAATCGTCGATCACCATCTGACGTTGCACGTATTGTATCATTTCCTAAAATGGTAAACTATTTTTAAGTGATTTCATACTAACTGCTAAAACACTATGACAATTAGTACGTAGTATATACTGTTTACACTATATAGTTTGGATTTGGGACACAGCTATAGCCTTGTTAACTGCAAAACAAGTCGCATTATTGTTATTATTCCAGTATTTTGCGCCTTGATTATTATTATTACTTCTACAAAAGGAGACATTTGAGCTGGACTCTTGCTCTCATTAGAGAGCTTATTTGTCCCCTTTTTGAAATCGCAGCTTTGTAGTTTGTGTCAGTTGCGGGCTGCCGTTGCTCAGGGGAAACGGAGGGGTGGAGGTTGGTACTGTGCCAGAGACTTGGAGGAGGAGATAAGTTCTGCCAAATTGGTGGCAATTCCTAGTAGTCCTATAAAGGTCATAGATTATTTAACATGCCTTTGAAGCCACGGACTGATTGCTAAGAGCAGGCCTCCGTCACTGTTAATAACTAAATATTTGGGGCCTACAGCTTCGTTTTTCCCAATATGTGAACGCTACTGTCCAATAAATACACAACTCTGCTTGTTATAGTCTTAAATTGATATAAAATATTGAGCCAGTGTCTGACTAATGGCAACAGTGCCAATATGCAGTCTGTGGCAGCACTTGGGTGTAGGGGAGTTTGGCCTTTTCTTTGGTGTTGTTCAGTGGTGTATCACTGAAGAGTATCTGCTATGAAGCCAACTGGGTTTCCCCTGACATTTTTGTGACATTTTACCGTCTGGATGTGACGGTCCACAGTATGGCACAAGCTGTCCCATCTGCAGGGTCCCGTGGGGTCCAACCACCATCTCAGTCTGTGCAGGCCTCAATACGAGAATATTAACAGACAGCAAGAGGTAGGTTACATACAGGATGTTGAATAATTTTCCCTAAAGCGGTACAATGTTATCTGGCCTGTTAGCTTTCATTAGATTTGATGAGCTGCAGAAGCACAAAATGAAGAATCCTGGATTGTTTTTAAAAAAACATCCCACACACCAATCTCATGCCCACAAAAACAAACCCAGTCACAAACTGGACAAAATAATCAGTGCTAGAAATGATAGATACCAACATAAATAAAGTGCTTCGTTCACTACTGTCTGCTTACACAGTTTTTTATGAGCACTTCTTTACATTATGAGCACATATGCTTATAAGAAGAGCTGCATGTATGCCATCTGCATTCAGAAAAGAGCACATTATCACATGTAAATCATATGTAAATGTTAGTGTTGCATTTGTAAAAACATTATGAATTGTTCCAGCATAAAATTGACATTTTATTATTTTCTTTCTTCTTGGCAAATGTACAGATGGGAGACAAATTCAAGGAAAATATGAATAAGTGAGTGGAGAAACACAACAAATACAGACACATTCAGAGCACGAAGACTCGCTGAATGCTTTGATCTGAATGTAAATTATGTTAAGTATGCTGTGGCCTTCACAGTCACCAGATCTCAACCCAATTGAACACCTATGGGAGATTTGAGATCTATCTGTCTCTTTCATCACCATCATCAAAACACCAAATTAGAGATTATATTTTGGAAAGATACTGTTCATTCATCCAGTAGAGCTTCAGAGACTCTATGCAAAAGAGTCCCTGAAGTTGCTCTGACGTTGATTTTTCCTTTAATTTGTCACTCATCCATACGCACGTCCTAAAACTTGACTTCCAAACTTCCAAAATCATCCACTCTTAAACTTGGAATACATCTGCTCATCTGCAATAAAACATTTTCACTCTGTTTTTTTGTTTGCCTTCTTCCACATAAATGTGCAGATAGAGAAAATTAATTGCCCCACATTAGCATTATTTCTGTTATTTGTTTCCCGTGGGTGTGTGTGTGTGTGTGTGATAAATTATTAAATAAACCCGGCATTCATTTAACACACAATATTATTACAGAACATATTTTAATGATTTCCTTCTTATCTCCCCAATCCCCGAACAGGACTTATAATCCACCAGCAACCCCCATTATCTTGCCATTGCATTGAAAAAACAAACAGAAAATATGTACAATACATACATAAAAACCTACATAATGGGATACAAGGGGGAAATATAAATGTATACAAAATACACATTTATAAGAATAAAAACAAACGGATACATACACAGAATACAGTATAAACCAATGCATAAACCACAAGAAGAATTGAACAGGGAGTAAAAAGTTAGATTTGTATTTGTGTAAAATTAATCTAGTGGAGCCGATGGGAGGGTTTTAAGCTTATTGCAGTGTTGGATCATGGGACCCAAAGTAGAAGGAAATTTATCAGATAAGCCTCTTACTGTGTGCTTTATTTTCTCAACAATATTCGGTCACTAAACCAGAGAGACACTCTGGGGGGTCTGGACAATTTCCTGTCAAGGAAAATCCTTTTACAAGCCAACACCGATGCAAATGTAGTAATTCAGAGTCATTCAGTGAGAAACACAAGAAAGGATTTGTTTTGTTTCTAACTGAATGAAAACTGTGCAACACCAGAAAATAAGCAATCTCAGCACTTGGCTACAGTTATACATGCAGTAAATGTTTCAGATGAAGATTTAAAAAGGGTTAAAAATGAACTATTCTGTTAACTGCAGATGGGATCAAAACAATATGTGTGCAGTTTCTGCTGGGACACCAAGACACCTACTGTATATCTCATCAATGCTGGGTAAAGTAGTAATAGTAAAAAAAAAACCCACAATGCACTCTGGTGTTATGAATCTAAAGTTAATGGTTCTGTACTTTAACAGAAAGTTGCAGATTTATTTTGAGCTGCAGTTGAGTTTGTGCAGCGAAGCGTTGCAAGTTGTCATTCTCGCAAAATGTCCTCAGATGCGCTTTCACATAATGAGGTCCAGCTGGGATGTGCAATCATCAGGAGGCACATCCCCATTAAAAGGCACAACAATCTTCACAAAAAGACTAAAAACACACACACACACCGGTACATGTATCTTGTTTCAACCACAAATGGTCTTCTTCAGGTAAAAGCGAAGGTGCGAACACACCTGTTCTGTATATACACAGCAGATAAGCCCTTATGGGACATCACACACATTATCCGTGAACTGGGCAATTGATAATATATACAGTATGAGGACAATATGCCCAATCATTCACTTACTAGGTGTGATCACATCATACCCACAAGAATATCACATCAAGTTTTAATTAAAAGTATTAAATACGTACACACACAAGAAGAATACATTCGACAAAACCCTGAAATATTCTGGTTCAATTTTTCTGTTTAAGTTTGCAAACTTTGTCTCAAAAGTCTAGTAAAGAAGGTAATGTATTGATATTATTCATTCAGTATTTATTCTGCATTATGCAGTACACGTCTCTGTCAGTGATTTATGAAACGTGTTGTTGGCATTAAGGTCAGAAAATCTGATTGCCTTCATATGAAATTGGTTCTCTTTATTTTTTGACTCTGTGTAGTGTTGTTTGAAAATGTATACACAGCATTGTGGATCTGGATTATATGAGAAAGGGCACAGTAGTACACATGACATATTATAAATGTATTCATCATCATGCTGTGCTTGAGCAAAATACAACAAAATCTATCGTTTATAACTGCCCTTTGGATCGACACATTCAAGCCTTTTCTGATCTGATGCCCCTATCGGCAGATTGACTTCATTCATCTGTGCCTTCATTACAAATAACTGTCTGTTTCATTATGTCATAAGGATGTGGTAAAGGTTTGGTTTAGGCACAAAAACAACTTGGTTACTTTCAGGGAAACATGGTGGTTTGGGTACTATTTAGTTAAGTTTAGGGGACATTCGTCATCATGGTTAAAATAATAAACACATGGTTGAGGTTAGGGTGCAATCTTGGTCAGGTTTAATAGAAACCATCGCTGACTGTCAGTAGGAAATGGGAAACAAACACTTGTCTCCCCTGTTACTCCAACCTCCTCTCTCACTTTCTAATAATGTCACCTGACTTCCTCCTTTGCTCCCGACAGACTTGAGTCATAATTCTTACAGCTGCTAGAGGGCTGCGTCACTCGAACGTCAATGTTTTGCGGCACTTACTGAAACAACTGATTATGTTGTTTTCTTGGGAGGACGGTCTCTACAAAAGGGGAAAAGAAAAATTTGTGCAAACGCCTAAAACAACATTTGACCCAAGCGTCTGTCTTTAACACTGGAGACTGAGGTCTGCATCCTGTCTCTTCCTAACAGTTGATTTGGGTTTTAACCATGACCACCATCCTTCCCTAACCTTTACCAAGAACTTGCCTAAACTTAACCTGACTTTAACCACAGAGGTGGCAGATCAGACAGTGTTCATATGAATCATTTTGGAAGGCAAAGACAAACAACCTTTTTTGCCGTTAAGGTGTGAGGACTTTGTTTCTTGGTCTTGTCGTTGAGTAAAAGTCAAGATCCCTTTGTTTTGCTTGTTTTGATCAACAATAAGTCTGAATTTTGAGTAGTCAGTGAGATGGAGCCTAAATTTTTATTAAACTGAAACCAGCACATGAGGTGCTTTAATTAATTCTATACAAAGCACAAATCCATAATTCATTTTTATTGCTTTTCATGAGCTGTTTTTCTCAGTCTGCTTACGTTTTAGTGGGGAAAACAATAATATCCATAATATAAGAGTCCAGTTTGACTCTTGGGAAAAGTTAAAGTGAGCGAAGGAGGATTTGGAAATAGAGAAAGGTCCACAATGCTTGAAAACACTTTGCGTGAATAAAATTATGATTGTTCTGATTAATACAGAGGGCTCAGTATCAACACTTCCAGAGGAGAAATATTCTGACTAAACTGAGACCAGAACAACAGGATTACATGCAGAGGCAGGACTGATAAGAGAAAGAGGAATATTTGATGTAGACGTGGACGTGGACATGGACGTGGACGTGGACGTGGACCCCCCCCCCAGGTTTGCCTATAAACTGAAAGGATTAACTGGAAGGCAATGAAATAAATACATAAGGCGAGATGGAATAACTCTTTGCCCGTCATAGACACGTGGATTGTGCTCCATCTCAAAGCTTTGTGGATCAGAGATTAATGTAGATTCTCGCAACTAAACTGTAATTTCCTGTGGATTAAAAGAGTGATCCATTTTAGCCTTTGAGCTGAAAAGTAAACTGTCTGGAACACTTGAATCACCCAAAACGTCTTGTCTCGATTAGCGAACCGGAGACTGTTTTACATGCCTTTAGTTGTTACCATCTTGATTTCTGTGATTCTCTGTGTGAGTCAGCTCTGTCTCGCCTGCCTGCCCAGCTTCTTACTGGCACCAAGCAGAGACGCAGTATCTCCCCTCTACTGGCCTCCCATAGAGAACTGATTGTAAGGGTCTGTTATTTGTTATTAAAGCGTTACATGTAGCTTCATATCTCTGACCTGCTCTGTCCCTGTTTCACACGTAGGGCCCTTAGATGTTCTGCTAAATTACTCTAATCTGGTCCCAGTCTTTTCAGACTGTGACCAAAACTACCAGCAGGAGTTCCTCCGTGTCGGCTGAAGATTTAATATTGTTATACGACGACATATTCTCACCAGCTTCGCTGCGGACATCTGCTAATGTGATAAGAAAGTCCATTAATGAAACAAACACAACTCCCCAATTTTACCACATTATTCAAACCACTCAGAGGATAAAATAAAAAAATAATTTCAAAATTATCAGCCAAACCGTCGGCTGTAAATGTCCCATTAGCTTTTGCAGAGTTACTTTCAGGTTCATCTTTGACCTGCTGTACTTAGTTGTTTCACGAAAACGGCAGTTCTCTAATGCTGTGCATGATTTTAATGGACTTTTCATTTTTCCTTTTCACATTCACTTCACCACGTGTGTTGCTTGCAGAGGTGGAAATTACAAATCACCTTGCTGACTTGAATCTTTTGTTCAGTTCAGTTCGAAGATTAGTAGCCTGTGTCTATGTGACTTTTTTTCTAAGCCAAGCGATCGCATCTCCATTCATACCGGCGTGACGTTTGGCGCTGACTCTGACTGTCTTCACCTCAGTAGTTCGTTTAAACAGTAGCTGGTTCAAGCTGTTACCTTCAATTGAGTACAAAACTCGGCCTGACAAGCAGTGTTTATAAAGTTAATAGCTCAGCAGCCGCCTATTTGCTGCAGTTATCACATCATGATTTGGTTTATGTGAACTTTCAGTGAGCTTTTAACAAGGCAGTCATGTATTATTTATCATGGCTGAACTGACAGCAGTGCTTTCAGTCACCAGTAGCCAGATTTCCATCCAAATGTGGCGCAAATTGTAGCCAAATTTTGAGAATATCGGAAAAAGAAAATGGAAATGAATGAGAGTTTCCATCCACTACTGGTATGCGATTATTAGGATGGAGGATTAGGTTGGTTTGTCGAGATAAACAGTAGGTGGCGCTAATTCTCCAGTCGGGTGCCATTAAACCATTGCCGAAGAAGAGGAACAACAAGAAGACGTAATTAAATCAGTGCCAGTCAAACCTCAAATGGTGAAATGTTCATTCATGTACTAATGTGAAGAAGGTCCGTCGCCCCACACAGATCTGATGTTGTCGTCTCTCCAGCAGAAGCTTCAGCGGACGTTTAAGTCACATGCTTCACGTACATCATCATTTAAGTCTGTTTCCATTGCACTTTGTTGCACTTTGCTTTTAACGATGCATCAACTTTTCAGCCAAGCATAAAAACTTTTTTGCGACATTTCAAGATTTTTCCAAAATTTTTGGCGTTTCCACTCTTTTTTGTCTTCCACTTTTTTTACGCACTTAAAAGCAGGTGGATGGAAACCCACCAAGTGAGAGGAGCTCCCCTGCTAAAAGCTACTGATTTGGTCAGTCAATTTGTCTGGTTTGGTCAAAGTATGGTCATTTCAGTGAGAAGATTAATTTGTACACGTACTGAACACCTCTAGATCTCAAACACTTGAGTTGGAAAGAAAAAGTAGTAACATAAGCAATAAATAAACCTTTGTAAAGACATTTAGAAGAAATTCAAACCAACAAGTAATACGCTCACTCATTCAGTTAAAAGCAATCCATGTAACCTATTTATATGTTAGTTAGTTACATGATTTATTCATGAATTTATTTGAATAAATGTATTTCTAACATTTCTGTACAACTGTTTGTAACAATAAACTCAGACAAAGTTTGTCAGTGCTTTCCAAAATGTCCCATATGAACATTTGATCTGGTGCCTCTATCAGCAGGACAACATTATTTGTCATTTTGGTTTCCAAACTTGTTAGAAATAATTAATGATTCCTGATCTGCCACTTACATGGTTACGTTTAGGAAAAGATTATGGTTGTGGTTAAAAGAAACCAACGTTAAACGGAAGTTTAAGTCACACTCTTTGTTCTAAAGATGACCATACACATGTAGGTTGTTTTACGCTCTTGTTTTTGCCATGACGACAGTCCTGTCTTAATTGTGATTTTAGTTCTTAAACGTTACGTATGTAACTTTCAGACTATCGGACTACCCTGCACATTGGAAAATGACGCCATGACCAGCATGTTAAAAAATGATGCCAAGGGGTCCTGACCAAGCGTCCATACGTGACGAGTTGGGAGTGAGAATGTGCTGCGTTGAATTTTCCGGGAAAAATCCGTCCTGAGACCTTCACATAGTAAACAGTCTACAGACTGTTACAGCCAACCGAGAAAGTCAGGGAAGCTCTCATTATTCAAGTTATGTTACAATCTGTTCACACGTCGGCAATAAAACACGATTAAAAAACGATTAACACATGTAAATTGTTACATACAGCCCCTTTAATTGTGGTTAGACAGCCCATAACATGGGAGCCCAAGAAATGAACAAAAAACATTAAAAATCATGGTAAATTTTGACTTACTAAGTAAAAATTATGGATACTAATTAAAAAGTTTGACTTACTATGA
The DNA here is from genome assembly GCA_003416845.1 of Oplegnathus fasciatus. Classification (NCBI taxonomy): domain Eukaryota; kingdom Metazoa; phylum Chordata; class Actinopteri; order Centrarchiformes; family Oplegnathidae; genus Oplegnathus; species Oplegnathus fasciatus. Next base: position 94,224 of record NTHP01000292.1, on the reverse strand, counting down.
GTATTTCTGTTTCTGTCATGCTTAACTTTTCATGGATTTGTTTTTATTTTATTGGCATAAATGGGCCTCCATATCATGACCATCTATTTATGCATTCATTTGTCTTAGTGTATACCAAACTACTCTGTGCTCTGAACACCTTGGTCTGTATTTGTGTGGTTAAAGATCCCATGACAACAGGAGATCCAGAGTTTAAACTGACACAACTGGGCCATATAGCTGAAGTGCAAGACACTAAATCACCACCAGCTCCATGGCTGTGCGCTTGTGTTCACATGTAATCGTAAAATATCGTTTTTCACAGACAACATGGGCGGAATTAAAGAATACCTCCTGCTGTTTCACTCTCTTTCCTCTCTGTATGTTTCCTGCTTACCAGTAGGTGGAGCTTGTCTCCTTTGGCTTGAGAGAAAGAGAGAAGGAGGGAGAGAAGGAGATGATTAAAGCGAGAAGAAAGACAGCAAGAGGAGAGGCAGAGAGAGAGAGAGAGAGATGGATGGAGGGGAGAGGGAGAGGGAGAGAGGGATGGAGACGGAAAGGGAGGGAGGAGAGAGCAAGCGTCAGCACTCCATGCGTTAAAAGGGCAGATGGTAACCGCGGGTAACTGAGGAGCAAACCACTCTGCTGGCCACAGAGCAAGAGATCAGCAGAGAGAGGGAGGTAGAGGGAGGGAGGAGAGCGGACACATGCAGCGCAGCAGAGGAGAGGAGAGGAGCATCTGAGAGGAAGCTGCACGCCGGCTCTGACAGAGGGAGAAGACTGAGTACTTCTTCTCCTCACTAACAAGGAGGCAGAGAGCAAAAAGAGACAGAGAGAGAAACAAAGACAGAGACAGGAGATGGGGAGATAGTGAGAGGAGGGGAAAAAGTATCCCTCCTCTCCACTTAGAGAGATACAGAGACAAAGAGGGAGGGAAAACAAAAGGGGGTTGGAGAGATTGTGAAGTGAAGAGAGGGAGGCAGCGGACGGGAGATAGTTAGAGGAACTGCAAGGCAGATCAATGAGAGGCTGAGATTTCGGGAAGAAATTTCGACTCAGCAAGAAAGAGAGAGAGAAAGAGGGAGGGAGGGAGTCAATGACAAGGAAAGATTGATGAATGAAAGATGGGAGCAAAACATCTGGAGAGAAAAACATTTGGAAATATTTAAAAGGGAGACAGGGGAGTCTAGAGGGAATTTAGAAAAAGAAAAACCCAGAGAGGAATAAAAAAAACATTTAGAGAAAGACAAGAAGATAAGAGTGGAAAGAAAGGAGGAGCAGAGGGTGAAATATTTAAAAAGAGACAGAAGCTGGGGGAAGATGAGCAGAGAGGAGGCAGAGTCAAAGAGTCACCGGCAGAAACTTAGAGAAGAGAGAGAATAAATCAGAGCAGTAGGGGGGAAACTGTGCTCCTCCTTCTCTTTTTTTTTCTTCTGTTATTTCTCCCGTCCCTCCTCCACTTTATAAAACAGAGGAGGAGAGAAGAAATGAGGAGAGCGGGAGAGAGTTGAGGAAGCAGAAGAAGAGGAGGAAGAAGAGAGGGAGCAGTTTTCCAGACTTTTTCTTCAGATAGATAGGTAGATATTTAAGTATATGAAACCCAGCCGAATCCAATGGCGTGCTACTACATTGTGATCAGTTCCACCCACCTGCGTGACGGACAGCTCAGGAGCATCAAGGGGGTGTTCAGAGGACCAATAGGAACCAACGGCCAAAGGAACACGGTAAGGCCTCGTGTCTGATGGTTACTGGGCTTCGCTTTAGCTCCTGAGTTTGCTGTGAGACAGAAAAACAAGACAAATTGAAGTGCTTGTATCTTGAAAAGTTTAAGTGCGTTTGACGACCGCACTGTTGGACTCGAGTCGGACTGCTTTCGGAAAGTCAGATCTTTTAACTCAAGGCTTTTTTTTAAAACTAATTACAGCTTTGAATCTGCCTAATTGATATAAATCCAGTCTAATCCAGCGTGCATGTTTCATCTTTGTGAGTGTGATTTTTTTTTATTTTCTGCATCAAAGAAAAGCCAGAAAGTCATTACCTCTAAATCAGCATTACTTAAACCACTCCCACTCACTTGATTGTCAGGTCCTTAATCATTGTGTTTGCAGAGATAATTAATTGCCACTTCCATTAGGTTAATTGACTTGATATTGGAGGCAGAAAGATGCAGATGGGGGTGGGGAAGCTGGAGAGGGTGCCCTCTTACACTAAGAGCTCCTCTGGCTCCGTCTCCGTACTCAAACATGTTCAGCAGCTTGTTTTTAAGCGCTCGATGTTTGAGGTCAGTAAGAAGTCAGGAGGGTTTTTTTTCTCTTTACGTGTACATTTATCTTGAGTTTGACACGGCGCTTATGCTCTTTTACAACAGGGCTCTGTCAAACACATGCAGAAGCCGCATGTTCACACGGTTTTATGCGCATTTTTGGTGGTAGATTTGAACCTAATCTTCTATTCACAAGCCTCCTTGTCAACACATTTTAAATGAGCTGTTAAAAATAGAAAGAAAAAAAAATCTGCTTATTTGGCACTACTTGAAGTCAAACTACTAATCTGATAAAGTGCAGATGGAATACATTTTAATGTGTTCCAGATACAACTTGGTGACAAATTAAAAAGCTGCACTTTATTAAGATCTGAATGAAAAGTAGTTCAGAGAAACAACTTGTCATGTGCAGTCCTGAAGCTGTGTGGGAAGATTCGAGCCGACCAGATGAGTCAGACGCTTCTTTACTTTTTTTTCTCATAATCTAAACTCCAACTAAACCTTGCACCTCGCTCTCCTTCATTCTTACTGAACGTTAAAGGCAAACATAATTACAGCGAGTCCTTGTACAGACGCACCAAATATTCCTAAAGGCTTCAAAGAGAGACATCAGATGAGACGTCAAGAGGTTGTGTAAGGGCAGTGCTACAGGAAGCTCATTACACATGAAGTACTAGCTGCTCCTTTTAGAGGAAATAACATCGCATTTACTAACTTTCATTGTAATCTATTATTCCAAATGAACCAAAATTACGAACTTTAACCTCTTTAAAACATGGCTGTTTTGATGTTTAAGCGAGAACAATCGTCATTAGAGTCACGTACGGATCATTAGAAGTAAGCTAAAAACAAGAGTTGGGTATAAGTGATCATTTTAACAGCAGCGTGTCTTTGTTCTGCCTCATGTGATATCGCTGTCAGATCATATTTCACTTTTACTTATGTCAATACTTTTAATAACCGTCATAAATCAGAAATTATGATGACATGTCATGGTGAAATGATAGGGCTATACGTCTGTGCGAGTGACTGGCCTACAGTAAATCAACAATGCATCTGACTTAGTCTGTAATTAACTACAAGGCACACAATAGAGCCTGCAGCAGCTCTGAAGGGTTCTGCAGCCGTAACGGTTTGTGTTGTTTTATTGTGCGTTTTACTAAAATAGCGACAAAAAGCAACAGGGTTTGGTTGCAAAAACACGCAAATGTTGGAGCTTTTCATTAACACATGAATACATCACATGATACTGGAATAATACTGGTATTTGTGACTTAAAATGAAAACTAATGAGGCATCTGGAATTGGCAGAGCTGGAGGTGCTGACAAGTGCAACACGTAGTCAGAAAAAATAAACCACAAGTGTTTTTTAGCCTTTGGCACATCGCAGCTTTTCATGAGCCTGATGAAGCGCTGAGTGAAACGCGTGGCTCTCTTCAGCATTAGTAAAAGATCCTTCATCATATTTTCATGGACTGAGTGTGCGGTCGCTTCCACGAACACTACTCCAAATTAAACTACACTAGAATGACACATGGCAGCGTTTCTTCACCTATCTGTATTTCCAGACAAACAGCAGCAAAAGAATCACCTCATGTGTTGATCTTTTGGGTACATTTGTTTGCAACAGCTCTTGTGACCTCAGTCAGTCTCCAAAACCGTTTCAAAACACTGCTACGAAAGTGAAACTGTTTCCTGATCTGACACAGGTTTTAGGCACACAGACCACATGGCTAGGGTTAGGAAAAGATCATGGTTTGGGTTAAAATGACTTCTTCTTTAAATCTAGGGGATCTTTGTTGACAAGGTTACGATAATAACCACTTGGTTGAGGTTAGGGAGCGATCGTGGTCATGGTAGAAAGAATCCAACGTTGACTGTCGTCTTGGGCAGTAAGGCATTAGTTCGTAACATATAACAGTAATGTGATTACTTTTTTCAGTGGTGAGTTATTTGGGTAATAGCATTACAGTTACTAATCTGAGTTACACACATTTGATACCAGTTTGGTCTCTCTGCGTTCATTAGATAGACTGGTCCAGGACTTGTTAGCTTGGGCCAGGGACTGGAGGCTACAAAAAGAGGAGAAAGTCCCACTAACTCTAAAGTTGCCTTATGTATGTGTTGTTGTTCTTAATTAGCTGGCTGGCTAACGTCAGCCACTGGTGAGCTTAGTTGACTCTGTTCAGAGCTCGAAGGTGTGTGAACCTCTTTGCGTCTGAGTGTTGCGTGCAGTCAACGAGGCTAACGTTAAGAAAACGCCCTCAAAATAAAAATGTGACGTGTGGGCATGAAGGTTTGGAGTTGGTTTAAAGGCTCTTTTGACGCAGCTGGGCTGCGAAATGTAAATGATTACTTTTGCTGTTGAGTAATCTCATTACTTTTTAAATGAGGAAAATGTACATTTTTTAAGTAACCTGTCCAACACTGCTCTCGGCGGGAAACGGGAAGCAAAAGTCCGACATCTTGTAGACCCATAACTACTTTGACCTCCTCCCTCTACATACTTTCTATAACAACGTCATACATTTCTTCAAAGAGTCATATTTACGCTAACCCAAAGAGCTCTTTGTCACTTGAATGTAAGCAAATTTTGCTTTAGGGCATTTGCTGAAACAACTGATGCTTTTCTTGGGAGGAGCGTCTCAAATATCTTCTCTTTTGCTGAGATATTTTCCAAGTTTGTTCTAACGTACTTTACAGTTGAACCCAAAATTCTCATTAAAGGCTGTCAAAGAAAAGTTAAAAATAGATGTTCACTTGCTCCTCTTCTAACACATTAATTATTGTGCTTCACTAAATAGATGACAAACTAATGAAGCCAATATAGCACCTTTTAACAAGTTGGAGCTTTCAAACTTATTAAACGAAATGAAACTCAGAAAACATAAGGTAAAGTTTCCACTGCTAACACAATACCATAAATAAATGTTCTTTAATTACCCACTCAAGAAAACTGAGGCATTTCAAAGGCACGTATTCAACTCTGTTCGTCACCTAATCCAGGAATAGAAAGCTATATCAAGAGATTTAATTGGCAAACAACCACACATGACTATCACCAGTCACCTTGGATCCTCATATTCCCGAGCTAATTTTATCTCCAAGTTCTTTAGCGCAGGCAGGTCTGATGAAATTGCATGAAACGATCACGTCTTACAAAATTCAAATAACATGCTCGTGTGCACGGAAAATGAGAGAGAGATATGTTTGCGGCAGCACAAAAGGACTGCATGAGAGAGACATGAGCAGAAATAGGCAGCAGAGTTTGAAGCCAAAATAGTGTAAAGCGAGAGCGTGGAGATCAGTGGGATGGATGAGTGTCTACAGCTTCCTTTTAAGTCTAATGACTCAAGTTCAGTCCCATGTTTATGCAAACATGTTCTCATTTTTTGCATTTTTTCACACAATTACAACCAAAATCTGACCATAAATAAAATTAAAGGACCTATACTTTATATACTCTCTATACCTTATATTTTCATTTGTGTTGAAATGAATGGAAAACAATGGATCCATGGAACCGTGGGCAGAATATGTTCCGTTTTTTTAAAACAAGTGGCATGATTTGCATTTAAAGTACTGCATGTGTGATGTGTACTAAGTGGGCTAAAATACGCTACATAACTTTTAAGCCAACTTTAATAACATGTAAATATGCAGCTGGGAGTTAAATCAAAGGAAAGACCTGAAGAAACGAGAGAAACATAACAAATGTGGATGCTTATATACAGGTGTACTACAGCATGATAAAAACATGCTTATCATGCTCTGTGACATGCATAATAATGCCATGCAGGCGCATTTGACAATGTCCTCGTCCGCCGGACTCGAGGGCTCACTGACCACGAGGTCCATTTAGTAGCTGTTCTGGAGCTTTTGATCACATCACATGATACGCAGACAGAGTTTGCCCATTATTTATAAAAGTGCGTTTGTTTTCTGAGCTCTTTAAGGACTTCTTGTTCACGTTGTCTTAAAAACAAATGAGCTTCAGACTTAATTCTTGACCTTGTAAACAGCTGATGAGAATACGGTTAGTGGCTGTTCCAGAGCTTTCAATCACACGTGGCCTTGTGATGAGATTTTCTCCAATCATAGGAATACTAAAAATATTAAAGTGATGTTAGAAAGAGTATCAGATATGTTCTAAGTCCCTAAACCAGTATTATAGGAATATTATACCATGTCTGAAATAAGTAAGTAGGTAAGCCATCTATGTTTTCTCACTTTTTTCACCTCAAGTAGCAACACAGTTTCTTTCCTCTTTCCTATAGTGAAGAAAAAACAGTCTTAATTGCCTCCATCTTTAATGTGAGGAACACTTGAGAATATACTGCATGTCCAATTCAAACCACTGCAACAAAATCTTTTCCGTTTCGTAACTGCGTTTCAGGCTTAATCCTCCTTTCCTGAAATTTTTTGACACTTTGTTGTTCGACAGGTGAGCGCTGAGCTGCTGCAGCGAGCAAACAGATCTCACGCTGGCTGCTGATATCACCCTCTTCTCTCCTCTTTAAAGGGAAAATAAATCATTCTAACACCCTGAATCAAATGTTTTGTTCTGTACCTTAATTGCTTGAATGTGCCAAATGATATTTGGGCACGTTGCCTGTGTCTCTCTGTGTTACTATTCATGCTGTCAACACGGCTCGTCTCAAATCAGCGCTGGGTGGTCCAAAGTCTTAATTTATTAAAACAACGTTTAAAATCATTCAAGAAGCCCTCTGCTCCTCGTCGTGTGTGTGTGTGTGTGCTTGTGGTCATATGTGTGTTTTTGTAAATCAGGTAGTTCACAGCGACTCTGCGGCGACATTAATTCATGATAGCCCACCAGCTGTCAGGAATTTTTCACACCTTTCCCAATATCAGTGAGGCCAGAGTTGTGTTGCTATAGAAACATTGATTCCAGTAAGTTAAATAACGCTGATTTTCTACACCCTACTTGGCACAAAAAGTTGACATCAAATTCCTTCTGAGCATTTAATTTTCTCTCGGCAGTAATATTTTTCAAGCAATTGATTTGTTTTGGAGGCTTCCTGTGCCGGATGTGTGAAGTTGCTCTCGAGGAAGCGTTTTTGTTTCAGAGCTCCTGACTAAAAAAACCCTCCAACTCCAGCAGTAAGAGAAAGGGCTAGTTAACTGTGGTCTGGTTTATTTTCTTTATCAGGTCTGTATTTAGTGTTGAGTGTTTTCAATTAAAACCACAGGTGCTGCTGACTGTCTTGTAAAAGCAATAATGTCCTTGAGCCGCCGGGTTATGGTGCAATACTCTCACTTGGTGATACCGGCTATGTGACATCAGGCCTAACAACACCCATGACAATACAACACTATATCCTACTGCCTCTCAGCTGTCAATGCTTTAAACCTGTGTGTGTGTATGTGTGTGTGTGTGTGTGTGTGTGAGAAAGAGAGAGTGTGTGTGTTTTGAGGTTTGAGCTAAGTCGCCAACAACATGGCTCCTCACTCCATAAATTAGCGCCGATGAGGACACTCTGTGCANTGTGTGTGTGTGTGTGTGTGTGTGTGTGTGTGTGTGTTTAACAGTTGTGAGTGAAATGGTCGGTCCGTCTGGGTTTGAGCGGTTACGCATGTGTGCATGTGCAAGCATGTTTCTCCGTGTGTGTTCAGGAGTTGTGATGGCATGAATGTGTGTGTGCGAGTGTGTGTATTCAGTAGTTGTGAGTACATGGTGTGCTTCATTGATGTGTGAAACATCAGCTATGACTGTGGAGCCATCTGCTCCAAAGGGAGAGATAGAGTGCAAAAGTGTGTATGTGTGTGTGTGCACACGTATCTTCCTCTCCACGCATGAGTGTGTTTGCGTGACACAGCAATGTGTGTGTGTGTGTGTGTGTGTAGTTGTGCACGTGTGTGAATTTCTGACACAGTCTGACTACTTGGCTGCACCAACAAGTTGTTGTTTTTTTTTGTGCATGTGGGACATCATGAAGTTTCAAAGCTGAGTAAACTAAAATATCTCCTAAATACTTTCAAACACTGTTTCTATAAAATTTACATGTCAGCTTCTCTTTTCATGCTTCATCCAGAATCATTTAGTGTCTATGATCTTATTTCAGATACAGATTCATTCAATGCAGATGCCTCAGATATTTCAAATGCCCTCTAGAGCGAAAACACACAAACGTTTTCCTCCATTGAAAAAAAGAAAAAGAAATCTGTTTCATGATGTGACAGACTAAGGCTAGGCTGCTAAAAAGGCTAGTGTATAATAAAGAATAATAATTTATGAGAGTAAAAATAACAATGAGAAAATGAAATATATATAAATTATAGATTGGTATTAAAAAGCTAAAGTGTATATTGTTCCAGTGTGTAGGTGGGCTGTGTACTCTTTTAAAATATAAAAATGTAAAATGTACATACATCACAGTTACTAGAAACTTTCATGATGTATTAGATTTAGTCCTAAAACACCTGTTAAAAGGGATGGAGTAGTGAAAATACAATAAATTTGAAATCAGTTCAACAAAATCAAATTTTTCCACCACGTCATCCTAAAATATTATTGATCAAATGTGCATACAAATAGAAGGACATTTTGTATGTATGTAATGGTTTTAGATCACAGCACGCAGATTATGAATAGAAGATCTTAGTGAAACTTCATATATTTAAACAAGATAAAATATGACACTATAAAAGCTGAGAACTTGTAAAGATTAATCAAACGGGAAAATACATCCACAGCAATAATGCAGCAGTGTACTTTCATTTTCATTCCACATTCATACATCTTTTGAAAAGAGAATTATGTCCAGAAGATCTCGTAGAACATGTTATCTGATCAAATATAAGGGGGGAAAAAGCCACTGTGAGCTTCTACTCTGTCAGATTTAATCATGACGCGCTTCCAATATTACCCCAATTTGTCCATCAACAAAAGATTTATCTCACCAAATGCACTACTGGTTTCCTTCCTACTGAGAAGAAACCACAGAACGTACAAAACCACAAGTACAGGCACATATAGCAGACATAGTGAAAAACTGTTTGTTTAACCTGAATACATCAACATCCTTACATTACATCTCTTTCCTTACTTCAAAACAGGGATGCTGTGTAAGGAACACACATTAAAAACATAGCCTACATACAAGTGGAAATGGCCTCTACTCCTTTAAAAAGCCGAGCCAAATTTTTATTTTTTAAAAAGTATTAATAGACACCTCGACACGCTTTAGCCTGCGAGTCACCAAAACCAGACTTAATGAGCTGCTTCATGGTAGTTTCAACTTTGGAAAGAAACATGTTTTGCAAAATCCACAAGCTCTTCTTCTGCTCCTTGAATCATGGATTTAATTTCATCTCCATAAAGTCCAGAGACTCTCTGCATACGTCCAACTCCCATTAGACTTTGACAACAAGCCAACTGCTAAGACATATGTTGTTGTTAAATGCCCACAGAATAATCAGTGTTTTATCTTTGTTAAAACAATGTACAGTCATTTTACATTTTACCACCTAGAGCAGCAGCAGAGATCCATTTAGCCTGCCATCCACCGAAGAGTACACACAGAAAACTCCAGGAACATACAGTATATATGTATATAAATATATATAACCTTTATTTATACACATATAAACACATTGAGGAACAGGAGCCCTCTTATGCAAGTGTTTACATCATAAAAACAAACACTAATGAATAAAACCAATAAAGAAAAAAGAAAGAATAAACCTGTAGCTGAAGCCGGCCTGTGTTTGATAAGTTTTCCAGCTGAGAAATGTGGATAAGTTAAATGATAACCTATTAAGAGGACCTTTATGAATAAACGCTTTTTAGAAAAATCAATAAAAACATTTATGTGAAAACCCATTGAGACACAGAAACTAGTGCAACAGATGCAAGCAAGGAGAGGGGGCGGGACTCCGTCTGTCTGTTGCTGTTGGTCAGTCGTGATGTCAGCCACAATATGTTTCCTACTGTTACCTTTCTGCTGTCAAGAAAACTTTTCAATGCTTTCACACACAGAAAAAGGCCAGAAACACCTCTCACCTTTCAGCCTGCGAGCACCCACAAACACAAGACGCTGTTTCTCAAAGGGTTAACAACACACATTACAGACAGCTGAATGGAAGACTGATTTTGTGAACACAGCGTTGGAGCTTTTATACCCAAATAAGCTTTGTTCTGACTCTCTCAGGAGTCGTGAACTAGAAAACGCTCTCTTGCAACATGAAATCCCTCTGGGTCACATTTACCATCATGTCACGCTCCGCGGAGCAGCTCCCGCTTTTACATCCTGACGACCTCACAGGTTCATGCGCTCTCTCGCTGCTTTTCTGTGCCTGCAAACACTCGCAGGAATTGACAAACACGAAGTCTTTAAATTTACTGACGTGTGGCCCTTTAAGAAGAACAACACCCGGAGAGATTAATTTTTCATCCAAAGATGTTCTTAATGAGTTGTGGAGTGCTGAATGTTAAAGTATATATTTATGTAGCACGGTCGCTACTCGATTACCATGGAAACTGAGGTAGCATGTTGGAGGTGAGTGGGCGTCAACGCGACTTAGATGAACCCTGCGAATGTGGTGGGAGGGACGGAGAGAGAGAGAGAGAGAGAGAGAGAGAGAGAGATGAAGAGTCAGAAAGAGAGAAAGTGACAGAGGAAATGGAAGCAGATGGAGAAAAGTAAGAAAGAGACACTGAAATGCTCAGAGATAAAGTTTCGTTGCTATGAGAAGTTTGCAGGTCTTGCTTCTGTTTTTTCCTTCACTTCTCTTTTCATCTGCTATCCTCTCTTCCCTTTTCCTCTCCTCTGAAAAAAGACATCTGCAGTCTTGTCTTGTCTTACTCCTCTTATGCTCCTTTCCCTCTCAACAGTTTCAGTCCTTGTTTGTTGCCCTCACTCATTTTGTTTTCCTCTTTTTCCTCTTCCTCTCCTCCGTTCATTTTGATGAGACGTTTCTACTCGTGAACTGAAACATCACAACATGTGTTTCGTCGACGCCCTCTGGGACGGCACATCCAAGTGTGTTTGATCGACAAGACAACATTAGTCTGTGTCCTCCAAAATTGTTAAAAATCTCTGTAGAAAAATAACCCTTTTTTTTTTTAATGTGACAGTGCTATGATTAAGGCTTGATTATTTGGGGAAAGATCAAGGTTTGGGTTAAAATAAGTATTTGTTAAGGTTAGAGGACCTTCATCGTCATGGTTACAATAACAAACCCGTGGTTAAGATTTGGCAGGGATGTACTGGAACAAAAATTCAGTCCTGGACTTTTGTCTAGACCAGCCCACATACCGGCTCACAATTGCAT
>NTHP01000292.1:48846-70055 GCA_003416845.1 Oplegnathus fasciatus | reverse complement strand
GAGCTCGAGCCGGGAGTTCATTAGCCTAGCTTAGCATAAAGACTGCTTCCTGGCTCCTCCTCACTTCATTTGTTGGTGCCCTCTAAAGTTAAAAAATACACCTACCAAAACATCTAAAGCTCACAGTTAACACGGTCTTGTTTGTTTATTCTGTACACATACAGAAATCTAAAATGGACAAGATGTTTTTCAGGGGGAGTTACATGCTAGCCTGGACACCGTCTGGCTAGCTCTTTCCCCCTGCTTCCAGTCTTTATGCTAAGCTAGGCTAATCACCTCCTGGCTCTGGCTTCATACTTAACGCACATGAGAGTGGTATCAATCCTTTCATCTAACTCTCGGAAAGAAAGTGAATAAGCATTTTTCCCAAAATGTTGTTAAATAAGAAAACTACAGAATATTGCCAGCTTCATCTTTTACACAGCGTTAAATACGGTTGAAATGTGAAAGTTTTTCGAGACCCCTGGGGGTCCTTTGAGAACTGCTGGTCTAGGTAATATATAACTGTTTCAATCACTGCATTTCAGAGTGTAGTTAGGACTTGCTTCACATCGATATATAATGCTGTTGAAACCACAGCTACATGTTTTTTCAATTTTTGCTTTTAAATTTAGCCCAGTTTTAACTGAGACGTCTAGACATCTTCCTGAAAGGTATTCAGACAATCATCACTTGTCCACAGACACAGGCACTGCTGCATGAAATGGACAAAACAAATACCAGAATCCTAAAAAAAACAACATATTGTCAGTAGAAAACATATTCCTCCCAAATGTCAACTGTTATGAAACTAAGAAAAACATTGTTGTTCTCAGATTGACCGCCATGAGTTTTCATAAGCCCAAGGGTACGCTCACCTTTTTCTTTTTTCAACCACACAGGACCTGAAGTTCAGACATGGCACATCGAGCTTAGATAAATTCATGATTTCTTCTTTGGAAAACACTGCAACAATGCTTCTGTTTTGGAACTGTGCTACATAAATGAAGTCAGTCTAGATCACCACCACCTTGTCGTTGGCATATAATGCTGTTATGGCTTAATTTGCTTCCTCGAGCAACTGCAACTTTACACATCCAGCACATGCAGAGCAATGTTAGCATTCATTCAGTCGTGTTTGTGTCCATATGATTACTGTAAGTCCAATATTCACTCTCTTTTTAGCTCTGGTTTGGTCTCCACCAGCTCCTGAGAGAAATATCTGGCTCTTTTGTTGCTAAATGCTCAACTTTCTTCTCCAGCTAGTTGCTAACTTTGTCTGTCTTTTGTTGCTGGGCAGGTAGAGTCCAGTGTGTTTACCAGAGCTTGTTGGCTGAAAACAGCTGCCGTAGAACCGAAACAATGAGCTAAAAGAGGCTAAAAAGCTTTGAAAGCTGCAGAGTTGGGTGATAACTTTCTGTAGGTTCAGAGTCACAATATGTAGAGTCAGCTGATTCAATGTTATTATCAAAAACATTAAATTAGTTGCTTTTTCTCCTCGATTCAGACGGCAGAACTGTGCATAACCTAAGCTTGATTCTATTGAAGGGAACATCACTTATTTACTCTCCAGCCCAATGTGCAAATGCAAAACTGTGCCATATTGTCTGTTTCATTTCATATATTATTCACTATTCAAATGCTTGAATATGTGACTTAAATTTTACAACCCGAGCCAACTCAGCTGACGGTGATTTATTGGATTAACTGAATTTACTCTGCTCTGAAATTCATTACCTAAATCTGTGATAAAAAAAAAAAAACTGTTCTTGCTATTATGGGTTTAGGCTTTAAGTAATTATGTTGCAGGTACCTCCTGCAAGAAGTTAGTAAACCTTTCTAATTGCAGTATTGGATTGCTCATGCCTTGCTGCAAACCATTAACTAAATGTCTGAGGAGCCAGATATACGCTGTGAGGTAGTTAATTAGAATGGAGCAATGCCAGCGGTTAAGACATCCCATAATATAGCTATAATGCCTCAGAGATCTCGGCTGAACAGCCTCTCTGACTTGACGAGAGCGGCTCAGTCTTCCAGCTGCATTTTCTGACGTCCGAGAAGCTGGACGACAAATATTGAAAGCGCCGTAGCGAGGCGAGGCGAGGCGAGGCGAGGATGTGCTTTTCACAGCTTCATTCATCAATCCCTTCCAGTGGATTTTGTCACCGCTTCACGATTTGCAAAATAATTTCCGATTTTAGCTGAAACCTCCTTTGTCTATCCTTCCTTCCCTCGGTGTCTCGGCCTGTCTGCTCATTATTTACCCACCTGCATTTTCTCTCTTTCATCCTCTTGTCTTCCTCCATCCCTCCTCCTATCTGTTTTCCTCTCTATGCTCCTCCCTGGCCTCTCTATCTATTCATCTCGATCCCCTTCTATCTCTTTATTTCCATCTCTCCCTCCCATTCCCCCTAGTTGCCTCTTAGAAATTCCTTAACGGCACTTTTCTTTTTTCTTTTTTTTTTCGGGAGGAAAGACAGAGATTGATGGAGTGAACAGCAATAAAGAGACAGGAGGAGAGGGAGAGGGAGTAAGAGTGAGGGGGGGATAATAGAGGGAAAGAGTGAAAGAGCAGGGAGGGAGGGAGGGAGGGAGGGAGAAAAAAGAAGAGAAGTGAAAAATCTCTGAGCCATAATCTTCACTCAGCCTGGAGAAGCTCTGCCAAGCTGACCACACACACACACACACACACACACACACACACACACACACACACACACACGTTCTGTGTGGGCTAAGTTTAAGACAGAGTGGAAATCAATGCAACCACTACCACTATGCATGATAATGAGAAACACTGTGCCTCTGTATGTGTGTGTGTGTGTGTGTGTGAGAGGCAGTATGACAGAGGATGTGTGTATAAAACAAGCATCTGTTTGTGTGTGTGTGTGTGTGGATGCAAGTAGATATCTGCAGCGTGTGTGTGTGGTCTAATCCTAACTAAGCCTGTGGATGTGTGTCTGACTGTGATACAGAGTCATAGGCTGATTGGTGTATCTGCCCCAAGAATGTGTGTGTGTCCGTGTGTGTACTGTATGTGTACGCGTCTATATAAGTGTGTATTTGTGTTACGGCCTCGCTGGAGGTAAACTCAGCTCCCTGAATGCAATGAGGGAGAGTTCAGGTTCAACAAAAAGTCACTTTATTAAATGTGCCGGGAAAGGGCAGGGGTAGTAAGTGAAACTAAGCCTCTTCCTGGTCACGCTATCTTTGCTCGGGCGGTTCAGGCCGACGCCGGCCCGGGGAGGAGGCGAGGTGGGGTGGGGTGGAGTGGTTGGAGGTTAAAGACAGGGCGGTGTAACTACAAGTAGCACTAACCTGTCCAGATCCTGCGCTTGAAGCCGCGGTCCAAAATCGTTATTCCTGCTCACGCTGCAGGTTCCAAGAAATCCATACGACCACGGCCGAAGCCTGACATGTTGGGCACTTCATCAGCAGCTTATTGCTCACATTAGAGAGGTTGAATCACAGAGATATAAGATGGTACGGTTAGGATGTCTGGCTGCCATATGGTGGAACATCAAGGTGTTGAATGCATGTGTGCAGGACTGTCTATTTTTACTCTACCTCCTTTCATTTACATATACTGTAAACAACTATTTTGCATTACCAAAATATGGTAGGAGATGTTAGGGGAGATGTTAATTAGATTCTGTTTCCCTCTGGACAGAGCAGGCAGAACAGCAATATAGTATGTATTTGCCAAACGATCACAACTAAAGTTTTCTGGCTGGTGTTTTCCACAATACATGTGGTGACTGAACTATGGTTAAGTTGTGACGAAGGTTAAGGCAGCAAACACCAAAAAGGTAAGGACTATTTTTTTTTGTCTTTCAGCCGCAGATTAATACACATTTGGTGCTTCAGCAGGACAGGAAATAACTACGGAGGTCTATGGCACAGAGAAATTAACTACATCCGGCTTGTTGATTTTGGTCTTTAATGGGATTCGTTGCCAATAAAAAAAAAAAACAGAATAACACCAGCTTTATCAGCTTTAAAACTGCATTAAATATGGTTGAAAAGTGAATGTGTAACTGTGTATCTGTGATTCAATTACTATCTTTCAATGCGTGGTTAGGACTTGCTTCACTGATATACTGTATAATGCTGTTGAAGCCACAGTTATATGTTACCTTGACGTCTAGACATCTTCCTGAAAGGTATTCAGACGATCATCAGTTGTGTGGTACTTAAATATCTCGCTGGTCTTAATCACAGACATAGACTATCATAAAAAAACAACATACTGTCAGTAGAAAACACATTCCTCCCAACTGTCAACTTATGAAACCAAGGAAAACTTGCAGGATCAGGAACTTGCGTTGGTTGTTTTGTCAGTTGTGTTGTCTTTACTTTGCTTTTATTACACCTTGGCCCTTTGATTGAAACTTGATTGGACATTGATATCAATATTTGAGAGTTTTAAAAATAAGATAAGGATACATCTTTAAAGAATTGAGACTAAGATATGGATTGAGCTGGACATTTAACAGTTGAAAAATAAACTTGTCTCTGGTGGACAAACTATGTAATCGAGACACTGTTTCTAAATGACCTCAAACACATCTTTGGTATTTCTGTACTGCAATTTCTTCTTAGGTATTGGTCAAAATATACATAGATACTGATATATCTGCAATAAGCTAATATCGGCTATATCCTGTCCGATTTATAACTAACTTTTATAGGAAAATATACATTATAATAATTTGGATTTGAATAACTACCACCATGGGCAGAACTTGCCGCCTTGGCACTGAATATTGCTGCTGATTCGTAACATGAACATAACTCATAACAGACTGTTGTGCTGCTCTATACAGGCCAGAAATTAATTAACTATTAACTATTCATTAATTAAACCGGACCTGTGTCACAAGGTTCCTGGCCGAACCCGACCCCAACCAGATATTTCCTACCAGTCATTTTTTCTGCCTCATCCAAATCCCAATAAATAAAAAATAAAAAAACATTGAGATCCTTAGTATTTCAACTCCCAGTCTTAATCTCCCTTCACAAACCTTAGCACAGCGCACAAACACACACACACACACAAACACACTCACACATAGTGAATTTACTGTACATGCAGCTGAATGAATCTCCACACTGTGTATAAAAGTGAAAGTATTTAAACAGCCTGTGGCTTCGACTCAGTTTACAAATGTAATGTCAAAAATAAGACATTTAGCCCCAAAATTTAAAAGCCAAAAATGTGCTGAGTCCAAGCCAAACTCAATGGGCCTCACGCAAGTACATTTTCATATTCTTATCCTAAATCTCTCTTTCTTTTTTCTGTGAGGCTTGTTCCGCCGAGTACTCCCAAGTCAGATTCACCAAACTCTCTTAACTGCACAAACTTGTCCTAAATCGCTGGTTTCAGCCTGATGAATGTCACCTGTTCACGAGGAGGTGAGCGTTTGTGAGATTTCATCATTAGCATAATCAAAGCCCCTGAAATGGCCACTCGAAGCTTCCTGTTCCGCTCTGTTTGTGGGCAAGTCTCATTCACAAACTGTCCCACAGGAGTAAAAAGGAGAATTTCACACTGCGGTCGGTAAATCAGCAGATGAAAACAGAACACGTTTAGCAGAATCGTATTAAGGGACCTGAAACAATTGGAAAATATTAATACAGCTGTCAACGACCTGTCGTCAGAGCAGCGCCATACTGTGACGGAAATAAAGTGTTCTGACATGAAGTTAGATGCTAAGAAACGTCTTTCTGAAGCAAAGTGGTCCACAACTCAGACAGCCTGTGATATTAGATGATGTTACACTGTCGGCTGCAACAGAGGAAGATATAAAAAACCTCTCAGTAAATTGGCAAACCATAATGATGATAATCTAGTGAACAGAATATTAATTTTGCATTAAGTTCGTCTCTGTTATATACTTTATTTTTGTTCATTTCTGTACCATATTTAACCTTGAAATTCATTCAGATTAAGGCTTTATGATCCTTACATACCACAGAGAGTATGCGAAAATTGGTGAATGCCACAGATTCTCTTAAATCAATTCTACGTGACACTTCAGAATGAATCTGTACGTAAGATTAAAACGATTCTTGCGTGAGGCCCAATGTCTTCATTAGAAAATGAGGCAAAACTACTCAGGCCGGATCTGGCCCAGTCATACTCTGTTGTGTGTACATGTATCTTTATATGTGTACTGTACTTTTAAGTGTGTGAGTATATAATGTGTACGACAGTGTGTGTATGGCTGATGTAGTTGTGTGATAGAGTATGTGTGTCTGTTTGCTTAGCATGAGTGTGTGGATGAAGGGTGTGTGAGTGTGATTTGTGAGAGTGTCTGTGTGTTAATTGGAGGGCTGTTGTCTTGAAAGATCATCCATTTGTCTCCATCTGGCCCTCTGGCTGCAGATACTTCCCTGCTACATCACTCACACACACACACACATTTACTAACATGCACGTGAATGGTACATCCACTCGGCACCGGTGTTCCCACGGTGTGCCAAGGTCCTCGCCCGCCACACTCGAAACATTTTTTGAAGACGACAATACTGACAACATTTTCTCACAGTCGCCACTCAAATGCATTTTAATCTACATCTTCAATCAACGTGGTTCTCTGTGATTTCCAGGTTCTGCAGTCTGCAGGATAAAAGCCTTTAATATCGACTGTAAAAGTGGAGGCGGAGGGCGTACAGCAGACCCACCGGCTCATTTCGGAGCAGCCTCACCGCTCATTTATTTAGAGATGGAAAGGTGATGCTCAGCCTCTCTCTCCATTAAAAACAACACAACTGCCTCCTTCTTTCATCCAGCGTGAGCAATAAAGCCTAACATGAATAACTGTCATAATTGTGAGAGATGAGTCCTGCATTGAAGCCTTAGTGATGAGGGCTTTACTGTAAGCACTCAGTGTGTGTGTGTGTGTGTGTGTGTGTGTGTGTGTCTTGTCTAATTTGAACAATGTTTATTCATAGGATTAGACTGTTTGGCCAGAATGTGGGTCGCGTTCACGAAACAACACGGCAAACACTCTTGAAAGTGATGCAATATTAATGTCAATATGCCCGTCTCATTTTCATCTCGCTGTCGCAGATTTGGTGGGACTTCTTAAAGGGCCAGATTAGACAAGACCCTGCATGCAAGAGCAACTGTTTGCAACTCATAGACAAATGTGGCAAAGGGGTCTCAAGTAGGCATTTGGTTCGCTCTAAAGGGTCACAAGCCAAAAAGGTTTGGACCCAGAGATCTGTTGGTCCATTGTGCCAATGAGGGATCATGTCCTTTTAGCTGCTCGGCTTGCACAGAGGTGCCTGCACAGAGTGACAAGAACCACAGTACAGTGGAAATGTAAGAAGTTATAAAATAAAGCAAACAGCACAGCGCAGACGTTGTGTAAAATGCAAACAGAATAATGGAGATGACCAGAAAAGAGCAGAAAAACACAACTGGCTGTGAATTTCTATTACGTTCAATTCTGCATGCAAGAATCAGGAGAGAAAAAGGAGCTACGCTTTTGCATACATACCATAATAATACACATACTATCGGATGCAAGAAGCTGAGCATCAGAGTGACCAAGAATTACTTTTGTTTTTATTATTTGAGCTTCATCTGACTGGACGGATGAGTGTCTTCCATATAATAAGAGTTCACACCAAGAATGAAAATCACTATTAAAAAGTAGCTGGCATTAAACACAACTTGGCAGTCTGGCTGGTATCGGCCCGTGTGGGAGCATGCTGAGGCACAACAACAACACGTACACAATGGAGTTTAATCCATATGGTGTCAGAAGGCTGATACAAATATTTTGAGATCAAAGTCACCAGCAGCAGATATACACTATTTTTTAAACTATTCTTATCTGAGCTGCAACGAAAAACTGTGAAAAAGGCGCAACAAAAGTTTTAACAGTGCAAGTTGACATGTTCAAATTCCTTGTTTTGTCTGACCAACAGCAAAAAAACCAAATATACAGTTTACTAATATAGAAAGCAAACAGAAAAGCAGAAAATTTGGAGAATAGTTGGCATTTTTGCTTTAAAAATGACTTCAAAAGATGAGTTGATTATCAAACTTGTAATGTTTTGTTGATCGATTAATCAACCAATTGCTTGAGCTCTAACTTTTAATGCAAAAAGTTACCAGTGTTTCCTAAAGACTGTTATTCTTATTAATGAGGAGAAACCTCTGGCGCAACATTGGGTACTTTTAATTTGTAATCTATATAATATTAAGCTTCATGGCCAATTAAATGAAATGAATAATGTAATTAATATAAGTCAAAAGATGGCAAAGTAAGCAAAAAGGGGACAAATGCTAACGCTTTTTTAAAAATTAAATTATGTTTCTGTTTCTGAGTCAGACAGCATGTCATATGACCAATTTGTCTACTTATCTTAGTGATTTTATTGCAGAAAAAAGGAAATTTTAGTCCAACACACTTCCATCCACAGAGAAAGACAAGTGGGAGGAAAAGCCTGTGTAATTAACCCACAAAGTACACTGTCGACTTCAAAAACCCTCTTTACTTCTTCCTTTATCTCTCTATTTTTTCCTCCTCCATTCCTGTCTCTATCTCTCTATCTTCCTCTCTTGCTGTCTCTCTGAAGTCCAGTTGCCATATCAGACGGGCTAATTAAAGCAGCACATAATGAGAGAGCAGAGGAGGAGGAGGAGGAGGAGGAGGAGGAGGAAAGGGGAGGGTCAGAGGGAGAGAAGAAAGGAGTCATGATTCGGGGATGTCACATTCCTATCAAAGGAACTTGTTCTTCAGACATGCAACTCATTTCCTCTTCCACTGAACCTTCCCCGGATCTTCTTATTCTTTTGTATTTGCTTATTTGCGATTAAATAATTCAAACTAGCAGAATTATAAAATGCAGACATTTGGTCGCTGTTTCTATAAGAGCGTTCTGATAAGGAGAAGCAGCTCATGCCTGTGGGGTGTTAATTAAGGCTACTTTCAAAAGTTAAAGAAATGTAACGTGCAGCCTAAGGACCTCCCTGGAGATGGAAAGTCAACGTTTCAAACACACGAATCCAGTCATTTTAAATTAGCTGTGAGAGAAAGGTGCCTGGCGGGGGGGCACCTATGTGCATTTTGCTGTAATATATTTGAGATTCATTATTAAATGGCAGGTGTAACAGAAATGTGGCTGTCTGGGATCTACCTGGATATGAGCTGCATGTTAATTGAAGGTCTAAAAGGAAGCCTTGCTGTTAAAAATCAGACTCTTGGTTCTTAAGACAATTGAGATGATCAGAGGTGAACATGGACGGGCCCCACAGACATGTAAATGTCCCCCCCCCCGCCTCTCCGACATAGGAGCAAGACACACAGGCAGAAGGAGACACAAAATGCACCTCCTTGTAGTTGCTTTGCGTCTCTTTGTAGCCATTTTCCGTCTCTTTCAAGCTATTTTGCCTCTCTTTGTGGTGGTTTTGCATCTCTGTCTTGCCATTTTGTGTCTCTTTTTGGCCATTTTGCATCTATTTGTGGTCGTTTTGTGTCTCTTTGTAGTGGTTTTACATCACTTTGTGGCCATGTTACATCTCTTTGTAGTTGTTTTGCGTCTCTTTGTGGCTGTTTTGTGTCTCTTTTTGGCAATTTTGCATCTCTTTGTGGTAATTTTGTGTCTCTTTTTGTCCATTTTGCATCTCTTTGTAGTGGTTTTTACGTCGCTTTGTGGCCATTTTGCATCTCTTTGTAGTGGTTTTTATGTCGCTTTGTGGCCATTTTGCATCTCTTTGTGGTTGTTTTCCATCTCTTTGCGTCGGTTTTGCGTCATTTTGTAGTTGTTTTGCGTCTCTTTGCAGCCGTCTCTCTCAGTGACATCTTCGGTAGGCCCGTTCAGTAATCCACACATGGATTTGAGTCACAAAGAGGTCCTTTGCAGTCTCGGTTTGAGTAAAAAAAAAATAAAAAAAATCTTGGAGTGATTTTTGACTTGGCCTTGTCTCTGCAGCGTGGCTGATGATGAAATGACTTGAAAGATGAGAGACAGACAGAGAAAGACGGAGATATGGAGAGGCAGGGAGAAGAGACAGATGGAGAACAAGACAAAGATAGGAGACAGAGGGAGATGCTGAGACAATAAGGAGGATGTTATCCCTGCATCATTACTTCAACACCCATTCTCCCTCTACAGTCTCATCTTCTCTTTTTTATTATTCGCGCTCCCTCTCATCTTTTCTTTCTATTATTCATCCTCTCTCTTCCTGTCTCTATCATTAGTTTTTATCTCTCTGTCTCTCTCGCTTTCTGTTGTTCAGACACTCAGACAAATGAGCCATGAAATATTCGCCATCAAGACACAGAGAGAGTTTCTGTGAGTGTGTATATGTGTGTGTGGGTGGCAGGCTGTGCACATGCATGTGTGTGTGTGTGTGTGTGTGTGTGTGTGCGCGCGCTCATTTTTGACTTTGGCTTTGAAGTCTGTCGGGTCTACTAGCCGCTCTGGAAGGTAGCCCACCTGTGTTCGATCCGACTTTTGTGATCCAAAAAATAATTTGGCAGGCACAAAATCAAATTGGCTGCTAAAAATTGTGAATTCACTGGCTGCTGCACAGCTGACCAGCCAAGGAGAAAGGATGTTTCATGGAGATCTCAGCCAGGAATCTCACAAGCAAATTCACCAAATTAAGGCACAACGCTGAAAGATGGCCACTGCAGTTTGTAACAATCTGATGGTAAAGATGTAATAAGTAAGATTCAGAACATATCTGCTGAGCTCTGAACTGTTCAACAGTTGCTTCACCAGGTGGTTTATATTACTGTCTTTTTTCTCTATTTATCTGGCTTACTCATTACTGTGTTCAAAGTATGACTTTTCCACATCTAACTTCCCTGCAATTCATAACCATGATCTTTCCCTAACCCTAGCCAAGCGTTTTAGTTGCCTTTCCCCAACCACAGTTGTTTTTGCCATAACACAGTTTCCCTCTAAATTTAACCATATCGTAGTTCCCATTTGCAGATATTGTAGGAGGCAACTACTCCAATCCACTTCCACCCAATAGCTGCGTTCTTGTCTTGTGATAGGGTTGGGTAAAAGAGCGAAGTATTGTTTTATTTTACCAGTCCACAATTTCCATATTTTTCTTCCTCAGAAGTTTCCTGTAAAGAAATACGTAATTTAGTACTAATTATAGGGAAAAGAAAGTGAACTGAGTTGAAAGAACTGCTCATTTAAAATCATGTAAATATTCAGTCATTGCTCATTAATTATTGGAAACTTTTTCCTCATCATAAATGTTGAATTGCACTTGTCGCTGTTCTGTAAAATAATTTCATTTTTGCATGTGAAGCCGACCTGGTGTGCACCGACTGAAAGATTCTCTCTGGGTTACGCGAGCAGTTCACTGGAATTAATTAATTGGAGTGTACCAATTCAGTGCTATTTATATATTATCTGTTATATATCTGTTTTAAATATAATTAGTACCAAATGTTGGATCTTTTCAGGGGGCTTTGAAAGAAATTATTTAAAAATGTCCAGACCCATTTAATAACGTAGCGGGACGGGTGCCTCGGTAGCCAAATGGTTTATGGTTAAGGCACGTACCACGTTACTGCAATGTCTACGGTTCGACTTCCGCCCGTGAGACCTTTGTTGCATGTCATACCCCTCTCATTCCCCATGTTTCCATATCTACAATGACTGTCAGATAAAGCCAAAAAATAATAATTAAGAAAACCCAAGAGGGGGTACAAAGTCAGCTGAGGAAATACAGAATTTAAAGTACATCTGATTGGTAGAATATCGTGGCTTATAATCAGACTTTACGATATCAGAATGGGCTGACACAACAGGTGTGCGTCATCCAGAATAAAAATTGGCATTGACGTGATAATTGCTCGATTCGTCTCGTGTAGTGTGGAAGATAAGTGATACAGTACCTGTTTTTTTTATATGATTGTACCAGCAAAATGACTAACATGTCAGAAGTTTTGTTGCCTTCTCTCGCCTAGTTTGATGACTTCTATGATGTGATGTCAACCAATAGGAGCAGAGAGCGCTCTTCCCCGTGCGACTGTAAAAATGGTGAAGCAA
The DNA here is from genome assembly GCA_003416845.1 of Oplegnathus fasciatus. NCBI lineage: Eukaryota > Metazoa > Chordata > Actinopteri > Centrarchiformes > Oplegnathidae > Oplegnathus > Oplegnathus fasciatus. Next base: position 58,037 of record NTHP01000292.1, on the reverse strand, counting down.
AATGGGAATGATGTTGTTGTTAGTGCCATCAGGTTGAACCGTGAATTTGGGCCTTGGCATCTTATCGATTACGTTTGTACGTTAAACAATCGGCTTATGATCGGTCAGGGTCCAACATGTAGTCCGCCATGTGTCTCAGGCCAAGTCTTGGCAAGAATTTAAGACTCTATGATCATCCAATCTGACAGTGTGACCATCTTGAAATGAAAAAATATCACGCAGTCAGATTCCAGCACTAACTGGCGAACACAGTTACCTCAACAGCAAGAAGGTCCTGGGTCCAAACCTGGGGCCTGTTTTTGTGTGGAGTTTACATGTTCTTCCCAAAAGCCAGAGCACCCGCAGGTCAGGTGGAAAGGAAACTCTAAATTACCCATTAAGTATAAATGTATTTGTTAGAACAAAGAAAGGAGAACAGAGCAGTCAGAGTGACCTGACCTGAAAAATAACCACAGCTAAGCTGCATACAAATACGTCGACACCGTTAGCCGACCTTGTGTTGTTTCATTATTTACACTTTGCAAGGGGCCGTAGAGACTCAAGTAAACCTTTCAGTAAACACTGATTTGATGATGTGCTGGTCAAAAGACGTTGTCTAGTCGTAACTGACCATATCCTAATTATTAGTTAGAAGCTGATTCACATTCACATCAACCAAATTTATCCCAGTTTTAAGCTAGCCGCCTTTTAACCTGCAAATCACCAAATTAATGATTACTGGGATATTGCTGTCCATTCATGGTTGCTACAGATTGTGCCACAGAACTGTTGACGTTGTAGCAATTACCTGGTTCCTGACAGAGGTCAGTCAAAGTGCTAAATGACGTAATGTCCCATTAAGATAATTAGGTTAGCTTGTTCGAATTAACCAGGCACAGAAGGGACGAAACTCTGGACTGAACCAGAGGACAGCAGTCCACCAAACGTCCAAAACATTGTAGGAAAACAGCCTGAAAAGTCTGCAACTGATCTGCAAAACCACCTCTAGTTTACTGAATTTGGACTTTCAAACAAAAAATTAATCATCCGCATTATATAAGCTGTTCTTTGGATGTGCTATTGTGAAAGGTAGTCAGGTCCATCAGTTTAAATTTGCAGCACAGCCCCTGTTCCAAATGTTACTCATCCTCGTCCTCTTTGCACAACACAACTTTGTAAAATATGCATAAAATTCTGCATTACGGATATAAAGCCACAGGCACTGCCATACGTTTGATCTCTCGCGTCTTTAGGCTTCAGCCCACATTCACACACAACATCTTCCCTTGTGTTTGAGACTCCGCATTCAGAGTGGGTCTGAAGAAGTTGTCGTCCTTTTAATGAGCTGTAAAGTCACGAGCCACCTCTCCTTTCACAGAGAGGAACACAGATCTCTTGTTGACCCTTAACATGCCTTTTTCATGTGTTACTGTATTCTGCTTTTGAACCTTTAACGCTGGACTTCAGCTCACTGTGGGACAAATGATGCTGGAGTCATTTTCAGACACCAGCTGTGCAAGTTTTGCACAAATGCAAATGTCTTTCTTTGTGGTCATGTCATCATGCTAATTATGTGGATGTCATGTCTGTGCTGTCAGCAAGTGCAGTAAAAAAAAAAAAACACATCAGCATCCTTCATAAAGTGGAGCCCTCCTCTCCAGAGATCCTGCCCCACAGTGCACGCATGTACCAGTTTGCTCTGCATGTCAGATCCATACGCTGCATTCACGCTATGTCGGCACAATGAGAAGAACAAAAAGACACCCAGTTATGACTTTTCAGCATTCACACATTGTTTTTAAGATGGTTGCCACTATTGCTAGATTCCTAGTCATACCAGATATACAGAAGTGTAGCCTAAACTAAATAAAAACAAGTTTAACCGCACATAAATAAACTGTAGGTTAAACTGTATATCTGTGTTCTAATTAGCTGAATCAATTATAGTGTAGTATTGGATTTTATTTACATCTGGTAGATCTGGTAGCCACCTGAGATTCCCTATATTCACTAGCTGTTATTACAACTGAGGCTGACGTGTATGTTTTACCACTCAGTGGGTATTCAGGGTCTGTACAACATGACAAGAGTGTGAAAAACCGTCAGACCGAAGTACGTTTACTTGGCTGCATTGTAAGCGTTTAGTGTTCAACTGCAGAAAGCATGCTTCCACCTACCTGCCAAATATAAAAACACAATAATTATTGCATTTGCAACAATACACCGCAACCAAATGATGACTCTTTTAGTGCAAACTGAAAGAGGCAAGCAAATGAATTTCTCCGCATTGTGATTATGTTAGGCTATGTAAGCCACATACAGCAGCAAATAATATATTCAGCATGGGCATGGTTTTGTTGATTTGCAAGTCTAAAGAAATTGAGGCACCTCAGTTAAAACTGGATTCAATTTTGGATTAAATGTCAATATTACTTATAATCATGGTTTCAACAACATTTCAAGGACTAGAACCTGCTTCATAGTGAAATGCAGGTATTTAAATGTTGTGGGTTTATGCAACCTAGACATAAAAAAACATATTTTCGACCCAGTTTTCACCTTGATGCGTAGACGTCCTGTACATCAGCGAGTTAATGCTCAGTGGGTAGAGTCAGATACAGTTAATAAGTTAGTTAGCTGATGCTTAAGAAAGCTCTCTGCTTATATCTGCATTGGTTGGTTCTTTCAGTTTGCCTTTGAGGACATTTTCAGCCCCCTGCTGTCGCACACACTCCTTCAGTGCTGGTGTCAGCAACAGAATTCAACAACAAACAAAGATAGTCCTGAGAAAACCTCACTGCAGCACAGCGGGCAGCTGGAGCACAGATACATCCAGTCGGCTCGGGGCGGCTCAGCCTTTATAGTCCTAGCTAGAGCTGCTGCTGCCGGGCAGCAGCCTGAGCCTCTGCCTCTCTTTGTTGCAGTCCCTCAGCGCACAACTCCGACTCTACCAGCATACTTTGACTCTGACAACATTTTATAAATGTGAAGTGATCCAGGAGGTCCCCTGCGCGTACAAACTGGAAACTTGTTTCGGCTAACTGAAATGCAGCAACTCCAACGGCTGAGTGAGCAGGAGTGCGCTCCCGAGAGGCAAAGACTTGAAAAGCAGCCAAACTCTCCCGTGTAGCTGTTTCACCATCAGCTGATGTGAGAATAGTAGGTCAGTTAGCTTAGTTATTAACCGAAAGTGATAAACAGATCATTAGTATCATGATAGACTGATGACGAATACATTAAATAAGGTTGTACTTTGCCCTGCCCTTGTTTTCTTTGGGGTTTTTTTGCTGGCTGTTCATGTGTATATCTGAATTTGACTTTAATTATTCACCTTTCTGTTATGCAGCCCTTATTGGCAACAGTCATTTTTCAACTATCACTAGAATCTTTACATATTTTCTTTTCATATTATTAGCGGGGAAATAAAGTACGTTCTACCTCTAATGAATCACACACCTGAAATAATGGATCTTAATTTCTTTTTGCCCGTTTGGTCATTACGGTTACTGACTGGCTAGCCGGGGTGCCAGGTTTTTGACATGATGTTTAGTCCTAAAGGAGAAGTTTGAAATATCAGTTATATACTGTAGAGTTTAGGTGTTGGGGGAAATGTATTTTTTGATAAATTGTTCCCTCAAATGAGTATTTCTTGCTGTCAAATTACAAACCATTTCTTTAAATGAATAATCTGTGCACTCTGTTTACTTTGGTCCCTTAAATTTAGTATTTCAAATCTTTGAATTACTTGATTAATTCCTTCCAAATACCAAATTGCCTCTTCTCTTTCTTGAAGAGGGTAACAGAGGAGAGCCAAGGTCCGGCTGTCTTTTTAAACTAGCATCTGTTTGTCACGTTGGATTCTTCTCATCAAGCAGATACTTTTGTCCAAAGCGACGTTCAATAAGTGCGTTGAAGCTGGATGGGAATAAGAAAAAAAAGATCCAAAAATTAGGAAAAATTGGGAGTTCATCCTTTTCAAACAAACAACAAAAAACGTGTTCACTGCTGAGTCATCTGCTTGCTTCATTTTATTAAAGCCAACTTCCCTTATTTTCTGACTGGTCACTTCAGTTTCCAGATATATTTAAGTAAGTCTGTCTGTTTGGCTGAGAGGAGGAAGGGTCACTCTGTTCTTGACCGACATCCAATTTCCAGTAAATGAACAAGAGACAACGCATTTGCCCAACTAACAGACCTTGCAAAGTACTAGCCTAATCAATTTGAACCACACAGAGAAAATCAAAGAATTAAACTTGTTCTTTGCCTTCAGATTTTTTTTACATCTACTTTTGGCAAAAAGCACCGCTGCAGATTTCAGGTTTGAGTTTGTTACAGTTTCTAAACTAAACTACAAGATTAGTCTCTCTGTTGGCTGGTTTGCTATAATGTGGAAGTCTGGATGTCTTCACAACAAATTAATAAACTCTTATTTCCCTCTAGAAGACCAGAACAGTCCACTAATATAATAATATAATATAATATAATATAATAATAGTTCCTTTTATCGGAGTTGAGTGCTGCATTTGGTAAAATGTAAGAAGGCGGTGGTGGGAAGGTCAAGCACTTGTTTTCTTGCCTTTCAATTAGAAGAATGCACTTATTCTGTTTGTATGGTGGACGCTGGCCACTAAGCACACACACACAAACACACACACACACACAGTGTATACACTATATACACACGCAAACGCACACATACACACACTCATTTCATTTCACTTCATTTCCCTTTTAATTTAAACCTTTATTGTCCCAGAAGGGTTTTTTTTTTTGGTTTGTTTCTAGACAGGATTTATGATGAAAAACATACAATAATAAAACCAATTAAACAAAACAATAAAACACACAGAAAAAATTACAACAGCATGTAATATACAGGCCAAAAATAAAAACAATAGCTCCAGAGTCAATAGCTCCATATAGTCCTATAAAAAGTTGATTATCAGTGGAAAATATGACACGCTCGCGCAGATAAAAAGCTGCATCATTTTGCCTGCAAGTTAAGCAATTACACTGCAGTGGGAATAAAGTAATCCCATATTCTTTTACTCTTGAATTCTGGCACTCTGAGATGTTACCCAGAGGGCTCACACCGCCCTCGAAGGGGCTGACCTGGGCAGTCCAGATCAGCTTTCCTACCCCCATATGCTTCTCAAAGGTTGAGTCAGTTTTTCCTGCTGCACGCTACAAAACCTTCGTAGCTACTTTTCACGACACGCACTAATCTGTTTTATTGTTAGAGACTGATGAACCGAGCTGCACAAAATGCACAAAATATGCAATGAAACAACATTTTAAGAGTTTATCCACTGTAGGAGGAGCAAATGCTGCAGCACCTTCGTACAGATTGCATGTCTGATTGTGTTTTTCTTTACACAGTTTACACTCAACAACAGATATTTGCCACCAATTCAGTTTTCTTGCCTTTTATCACAGTAGGTTTCAGAAAAGGTTGTGACCTTGTCCTCAGTTTTTAAAGCAACACGGTGATGAATCTGCCACACCATGGCGGCACAAAGTGATCAACATAAAGGCCGTGTCTATTTTTCTCTCTTTTAAAAAGATTAAAAATGACCTAACTTGACCCCCAAACTTGATATAAACTATCTGCATACTGGCTGCGGTTAGTCATTAGTGTTAAGAAAGTACAAGCTTGGAGAAAGAACATAACCCTGAGGGAGACGGAGGAAAAGAGATCTGTCAGTAAGAAAGTCATTTACAGGAGCTGCTCGGCAAGCGTGCGAGGCTGGAAAAAAAGCTGCAGAGGAGCTTCACTTCACAAGTCTTCACACTTCAGACTTATCAAGCCAGTTATAAGACATCGAAAATCAAATTAGTTACAGCCGACAGCTTTGTTTCAGCAAAAGTAATACATTTCAAGATACGGAGCTGAGCGAGACATCCTAAAATGTAGATTATTTGATGCTTTTTTTCCCCCCTTTTCTCATATTTTTTTCTTCTGTCTCAATATAAAACACAGAGTCAGAATGAAACACCCAGTGCTGCTGCTAATTGGGTGTTAACACCCAACTCTGCAGCTCTAAGCACATTTTAGCCTCTTTTAGATCACGGTCTTGGTTTTTAACTGCCTGCATCAAACGACAGAGTCCCGAAGTAAACAAGTGGAACATCTGGCCGCTACAGAGACAGACGTTTCCTCAGGAGCTGGTGGAGACTAAAACCAGAGCTAAAAGCAGAGTGAATATTAAACTTAGATTAGATCAGGTCAGAAACACGACTTTGCTAATGGATGCGTAAACAGGCAACTGTGTGCTAACCCAGAAGCATTTATTAAGCCGATGAAATGTCAGTTGTGTTTCTGTGAGTCTATTTTGAAGTTTTACTGTTTGCAGATGTATTTTTGAAACTAAATGTCGTGTTTTAACGTATAGATTACCAGTTATTTTTTACCAGTTTACCTTCATTTTAGACCTTTTTCATTGTACTCTAGACAGGCTAAAATGGATCAAGTGGAACAAGTGTCATGTAAAGTCCGATTTTACAGCAGGTGATTGACAGTTCCTGTTCTTATTCAAACATCTAAATGAATGCTTTCTAAACCTGCACGAACACACCACTCGCAGGACTGTCGTTCTGTCTTTGCGTTTGACTTTCAAACTGAAGCAAAATGTGGCAGCTCATCCAACAACTATCGACGTGTCCCAAATCCAAACCACATACTAATTCTATACAGTACATACCGCATACTAAACATCAGTGCACTGTGTTAGCATTTAGTTCAGTTAAACTCCAACTTTGAAAATGAAATTAAACTTCACAAGCAGAAAGCAAAATGTATTTCTTAACATTTAATACTTTTTTTCATTGTTTTACGAGATATTTCTGGAGCCGTTTCACCAACACGCACAATTTATTCTATTTTTTTCCAGCTTTGAGCAGCTCATCTGTTTCCTTCGTACAATCTGGGAAATATTGTGCATCAACAGCAACGACACTCAAACATCAACCCTCATTATTATCATATTAAACTTGTCCTATTCGACAAAAACGAACAATTATATTTATATTTAATTCATCCGTCATTGTTTTTCTGATTAAGCATTTGATCGTCTATAACCTGTCAGAAAAATGTAAAAAAAAATGCACATTACAAGTTCCCAGTACCATCCTCAATTTGCTTGTCTTGTCCGACCAACAGTCCAAAACTCAAATGTACTGGCTTTACAACAATATAAAAGTGATAAGAGCAACACATCCTTACAGCTGAGAAAATTGATCCAGTAAATGACGGCAAATGTGCTTGATAAACTACCTTAACGATTAATCGGTGATCAAAATTGTTGTGGATTCATTTTCTGTCAATTGGCTTGTCAATTAATCGACTAACTGACTCAGCGCTAAATACATTTTTGTTGCCAGAATCACGCTGAACATCACATATAAAGTATCACACCTGTAGTTTAAATAATTGCTCACAAGGTTCGGGAGACTGAAGTGGAGACGAGACACATCTAAAATCTATCCGCAGTTCACTGATTTTTTCTTTTTACTTGTATCTGGTCGGGCTGAGATGCTTCTCAGCAGTTTTTGACTAAAATCTTGTGGTAAAACGGTTCGTTTTTTGCCTCACAACTAGCCATCTGAGAGTTTGTCCTGTGGGTTTTGAAAAATTTATTCCCTCTATGGGTCTGGCAATTTCCTAAAAAAAAAAAACTCTCCCTCAGCTTCAGTTAAATAAAGGAATGAGATTTTCGCTTTGCAACAAGGCAATACATCCTGTTTTGTTGCGATGCAGAGCACCAAAAGCTTCTACACTGTAATGTGTTTTAATTTGAGTTTACTGAGCAGCAATTTCCAAGCTATCCAGCAACCCATGTTTAATGGGCATCAAAACCCATCTTCAGTGGGCTAATGCAACCCAACGACATCTTTAATGACATAATGCAAACCAATGCCGTCTTTGATTAAATAATGCAAATGTAATGTTTCGTTCTGTAATAGAATAATGTAACATAAATTCGTTACTTAATGGAATTATGGTAGCTGCAGTAATCACTTGTCTGATGAGCTAATGCTGACTGAAGGAGGAGATCCCTGCGGTAATGGACGTGGATGGCGGCTGTTATAGGACCGTGAGGGATTAAACATGGTTGTCTGTGTTTCCCTTCTGCTTTTGTCACTGTCTTTCTGTTTGTCTCCATCTGTCCTCTGTCACATTTTCAGTCTGACTCGCTCTGCGTTTGTCTTTCTGTGCCTGGTCTGTCTCCTAATGGCCGCAGAGTTCAGGAGAGCCTCTCGAACTGAGATTTTTAAGAGACAAAAAGTTGGAAATTTCCAACTTATGCAAACTGTGACGCACACACAGACACACACAGAGCGCCCAGACCTCCACTGAAGGTCGTGTCACAGATTGAATGTTCCCTACTTTTAAAGATAAATCAATCTTCCATTAATGGAGATGGTGTGTGTGTGTGTGTGTGTGTGTGCGCAGAAGCCTAAAAGTAAAATCCTGCATTACTACATCTGTGAATGTCTGTGTGAGCTTGAGATACACTTCTGTATTAAAAGCTATGGATGTATGAAATGTGCAGAAATGTGTGTGTTCGTCTGTTTGTGTGCATTTATGTCTGTATTACTTTGTGTGTGTGTGTGTGTGTGTTCACTCAGACACTCAGATTGCTGATCAATAGTTGTGATTGAAAGGCCCATTAGCTATCGGAAGCAATAGAGACAGCATCACTCCGCATGACAAATACACACAAACACACACACACCATATGACAGGTAACAAATTAAAAGCTTGACTATGATGGATTTACATTCCCCATAAATACATTTTACGACTCATGCTGGCTATGACTGTAACTCACCACTCCCACCTACACACTTTGTTTTCCTTTTGTTTTTACGACCAACTCTTAAGAGTCTGAAGTCATGATTTACATTCACACAAGAGCAAAGGCGTAAGGAGTGAATTAAACCATGTATTCATCTGCTCCAACGTAAGCTGCAAGCGTTAGCATGTTCAGCTAACTATTTTACTACCCGCTTTTTCCTAGGATGTCAAAGTCAGGTCATGAATAGTTAAAGATATAATCTCGAAGATTTTCATTTAAATAAATGTCTGTTAAGTCACTATCTATCGCCGAATGATGCAACACAATGGTGATTGAGCCTGTGGCCCACTGATCAAAGCCTGCAGCATTTGCAGTATTACAACCCGGGTGTCTGTGGCGACTTTCCCGGAAAAA
>NTHP01000292.1:25061-47069 GCA_003416845.1 Oplegnathus fasciatus | reverse complement strand
CCTCAGGTTTAAATCCTCAGAGCTCTCAATGTGAGAAAACTGTACTGTGCAATTGGCCGGGCAACATCTCTCTTTGTTTGTTTGTTTTTTGTGTTGTGCTCAGCTTGTTTTCTTACCTTTTTGCAGCAGAAAACAAAAACTTTTGGATGCTCGAGGACATAAAATCTGTGTTAAAACATTTCTGCTTCTTTAAAAATGAAGAGCCATATATCTTGTTAATTTTACAGTGATTCTCAAGATCACCACAAAGACGCTCAATATAAGAAATGAGATTTCCTATTGAAGACACTAACTTCTTTCTCTTTCTCCTCTTCTGTCCATCCATCTCTCCCTCTCTCTCTATGTAGGAGGAAGGGGACTCCAGTCTCTACTGCGAGCTATGCGATAAGCAGTACGTGAGACACCAACAATACGACAACCACATCAACTCCTACGATCACCACCACAAGCAGGTGAGTCACACCAACTTAACAAGGCACCCAGAGGTCTGGTTTATCCCGCCACACACCAGCTTAAACCCTCCTCGCCAAGGTCATGGATTTATTACATCCCAGCGCCACAACGAGCACTCTGCTCTGGTTTCTGTTACACAAACTGTGGTCGACAAAATCACACAAACACAAAACAAGACCAGCTCTTATGACCACCAGAACTACAAAAGCCTACGGATTGATTTTATGGCATGTGAACACCCAACAATCAAAACTGAGAGTTGCATTTTGACAGCATATTTTCAATATTTTTACTTTGGGGTGGGCATTTTGACCATATACAGTATACTATGCATCGCTTAGTAATGCACTACAATAATATGACAGCTAGCTGTTGATGGTCAGTAAATACAGAGTACGTGATGCGTGGGATAGATTCACGCTAGCTTGTGTAGTTATTGTAGTTTAGCTGCGACAAACAGCTCATGGAGGCAATTAAAGGTACTTAACTTACATTAGAGCCCTGTCACCGCAAATCTGAACACACAGACATAATACACATATTTTTACATTCAGTGTCACTTCTACTTAAGGATATCATTAACTCCGATGTCCATCACGAATAAATGTCGGAAAATCTGCTTAGAAAATAAAGACGCTCCGTATAACTCTAGAACTTACCTGACAATCATGATGTTTTTAAGTTTTCTTCAGTATCAAAGTAATCCAGTGATAGTTGTCTGTGTATCCATAGGCACATTACAAACAGGAACTCCCAATAGCTTATTCGGCATACTTTAAATGGTGCCAGTTTGCCAAAATTTAGACAAATATAGGCTAAAAAAAAACAGGGCTCAAGTTGTAGTCTACAGTTAACTTACTGAATACATATCAACTTCCTGTTTACATCCCCCAAAACGCAGGCAGTGATTACCCACCAAACAGAAGTAAGACAAAGTAAATAATAATAAGAGTGACAAAATATATTAATATAGACTTTCGTCATGTTGCACTACTATAACATAGTAGATGTCCTTTTAACATTTCAGGGTGTATTATTATATTGTTGTGGGCAATGTTGCAAACCAATGAGCAGAACTGCTGTATGCAGCTATTTAATTTGATATTATATCCATTAACAATTTCTTAATTGAAATTTATTACAATTTTCTATCATAACATACATAGAAATCATATCGCACAATAACATATATTGTGATTGAGAATCACCAACCTCTAAATGTACTTAAGGAAGAAGCAATCTATTTTTTATGTGTTATATGCTTGGCTAAAGAAGTCTGATTTAATCAATTCTGAATGCTGATGAAGACTTTTCTTTCTCTTTCTTTCTATGGTGCTTGAGGGTACACTTTCTAGACCTTGTAGATTTAATTAAATCCTAAAATAAGTGAAACTCTTACTAATCTCTTCAGAAAAATGTCACTACACGGCTATCAATACAAAAAATATTAATGACAGTTATCTAGGGCATCATTCTAGGTTAAAACCAACAGTACATGTTCACTGATTACATAATAACACACAGGTTATCAATAATGTATCCTACTTACCTAAAATATGGGGGGACTTGTCATGTCTCTGTGATATTCCTTCTGTTTCTCTCATCATTTTTCTCTTGTCAGTCTGATGTAAAACGAGTTTGTTCTTGTGGGATGTGGAGGACGGCGACTCTGAGAACTTGCAGCTGTTTGGGTGTTTACAAAATTATAGGTGCTGGGAGGAATGTATTTGCTGCAATTATCATTTGTTCACTTGCAAGCGATGAAAGAGGCATAATATTTTTCACAGTTAGCTGTGTGTCAGAGTTATTAGGTTTACTTGAGGATGCAGAGCATTTAGGGCATATTGTTTGAGACTGCAACACTTGCAGGAAATGGATTTTCTAGCAGTAATATTCTCCAGCCTGCACACACGGAGCTAAGCTGCCCGTCTTTTGGTTCACGGTCAGTCACGGTCCCATCTTCTTTTGGAAATGGAGTGGTTTGCAGAGAGGCTACGTCACCGCCACTTGATGTGCTGCTGTGACAGATGCGAAGAGTCAGACTGAGAAAAATAGCCATGCACAGTTTATCTTACATGATGCAGCCTAAAGAGGCTGTACTTTTTTCTAATTGAATATAGTATAATCTATACAGTGAGATCTGTAAGGAGGGTGACACATTATTTGTTGTGTTAACTCTGTATTCTGCTCTGGATCTGAGAGGAAACAATGACAATGAAGTGAAAGTTCCGACTCTCGGCTCTACTCAGAGAGTGTTTACATCCACATCAGATGAACTGTGTAAGAGCTGTTGCCCTTTTTAAACATAGTCCCCACTTCTTGGCTCTGTAATCTCAAAGCCATTCTTCAATCCAAATTCAATGTGCTAAAGTACCAAGTGTCTAAAAATGTAGCGTTTGGAAATACTCTCCTGTCGGGGAAGGTAGAGTTGGTTTGTCGGGTCGCACCAGCGCCAATAAGCTTCATCACTTCAAAAATTAATATAGCTTTGGTAAACAAGAGTAATTCATGCTCATTTCACCAGCGGCAGGAGTTATAAACAATGTATACACACAAAAACCGTGCATACACCATTTTCCCACACATAAGCAGGTATTTATAAAAGAAGAATGTGAACACCTCATGCATACTTCAGACCAGTGTACACACAGTTTTCCAGAGATAAATGAAATATAAGATAAGAGACGTAATTTAAAAGTAAAACATTGTTTAGGCTGTTTGGCAGCATCACTGATCTTTTTATTTACATTCGAGCATTATTTCCCCCATAAAAATCTTCTCATTTCAGCTCTGAGCTCCATAAATTAATCACTGATCATCTTTCTTATGTTTAATAATGATGATTGAGATATCGCCTGCGAAGATGGCTTACAGGTACATGTGATGAATGAGTGGTGTGGGCGCTATAAATAGCCACTGCCGTGCGTACAGTAACAGTTGTGCGTAATGACATCTGTTCTGGTGCTGTCGGAGAACCTCGACGATGTCGGTAAAACCACACTTCTTCACACGTTCTTTTCATTGACAGGTCTAATGAGTGGTGGAGCAGGCGTTTCTACATCTATTTTTGGTTAACTGTGGGAGTGGAAATGAGGCTTGAGCATGTACGTCCAGTTCCACGATGACGAGAACAGAACTATGTGTACGCACGCCTTTATAAATGTGATGAAAATATTTAAACACGCTGCTGGATGTCCAGATTTTTTGCTCTGATAACGATAATCCTTTAATATCGAGCGTCTGCGGATCCTGTATTCATTTGTCATTATATATTTGTTTATAAATTCATACATAACACAGCCAAACAGCAAATTCTGTACAAATGCGACAGTGACCCCACATTAAAATTAGTAAAGCAATTTAATTTGCTCTGTAGGAGGGAGGGCCTTTTATAAGTGTTGTTTCCAGGGACCAATTGTCTCATAATCCGTCAATGCTGCTGAAGCAGTCCCCAGCTGACACAGTGTTGTAACTAATATTCAAGGGAATACATTTGAATTGTGCTTTTTTTTAAATATATAACTGCATGGGATTATTTTGGCCAGCAATCAAAAAGAAAGCCTTTAAATAGAGACTTTGAGTCTTTTCCAACCTTGTAATAGATATGACTTTACGACTCCAACAAGCAGGAGAAACTGTAGACTGAAAACTGCTAAAACCATCAGAGTTAATGTAAAGTATTAATGTGATCAGCTCGGGCCACTCAGTCAGAGTCGTGTGGTCAATCAATTATTCTCAGTGGTCGTGTGTAAAATGACAGACCTTCCTGAAAGGTCATGCGGCTGTTACTTCACTACAGTATAACCTCACATTATGGGTGATATTTTCTCAGATCAATAATTAGACAGGTTGGGTTTTTTTTTGTTTGTCTCTGGCCAAATGTGCACAATAGCTTGCACAACCTAAAATGAAGTAAATTTCCCCTTAATCCCTTTAATTTTCATGTAATTGTCAGCGACATTCAAAATGTTATTAGTGAATAAATGTATCTTTTATCAGTTAAACTGTAAACTTGTATTGTAAGACTAAATCTACACTTTGAGAAGCTTATAATGTCCATTTTTTGCTTTGAATGTGTCATAAAGGTGTTGATTTAACTCTTAAATCTTTTACGGTTGTAGTTTGTGTTGTTTTTTCATTGGACTGCAGTCTATTGTGAGGTTTTCTTGTTATGTTCCCTGTCCACCCCTCTCACTGTACGTACACCTTCGAAGAAATGCTGAGGCTACACTGCAAGCTTAAAAAAAAAACACACACTTCATCTGTCTTCCTGCCTGTCTCTTTGTCCCCCTGTGTTTGTATCTGTCTGTCTGTCTGCTCTGTGTTTTATCTGTCTGTCTATTTTGGTCTGTTTATCTATTTGTCGGTTTCTCTGCCCGCCTCGCTGTCTGTCTGTCTGTTGTCATCTGTCTGTCTGTGATATGAACCCACCGGTATATTATTAATATTATTTGTGACACACACACACACACACACACACACACACACAGTATCAGTATCTCCAGCTTGCAGACAGCTTGCAGACAGAGCTCAGTAAGTGAATTAAGCTGGTCTGGACTGTACTAAAGCTGACACTGGCTGACTTAGTAAGCACACACAAACACACACAGCACTGACATACATGTACGCACACACACACACACACACACACACACACACAAAGCGTTATTCTTACACACAGCAGATAAAGAATTGCAGAGTGGACAGACAGACTCTCACACACATACACAGGAACCAAACTAACTTATTTAGACAAACATCATTTTACTGTTTTACCCACTTGACCTCTTAATTCTTCCTGTTAAAATAATACTTATACTACTAATAATAAAAAGTCATAATCCATGTGCTTGTCCTCCAGCGCCTCAAGGAGCTGAAACAGAGGGAGTTTTACAGAGCGTTGGCCTGCAGGAGGCAGAGGAGACGCAGGGAGGAGAAGAGAGAGGAGAGAGCGCTCAGGAGGCTCCACAAGCATGAAGAGGGGAGGACAGGAGAGTGGTGAGTAACATGCACCTGAACGCACCACACTGACCGCATCTGAGTGTTGGCGGAACAAGCGCTGCAGATGTGATGTTGCTTCATTGATATAAAAGTAACTGTTTAAAAATCTACTTAAAGTAGTTCCTTTAAAATAAATCAAACTGGATGTTATTAAGTTACAGAGAACAATGTTGAAAATGATATGTCCCTTTTAATTACAATGACAAGAGGACAAAAAATACAAAATTAATTTTTTAACACAAAATAGACTGCTTCCTGAATGATCTTTCACTGTGAATGGCTCGGTATTTCATTAAACATACTTTAGCACTTACAGAATTTAAGTATGTAATGTTTAAAGCTGTAGTAATTCATATTTTTATACTTATGTTTGGCCATATTAGGGTTTTAGCATCTTTTAACACACTGTTTTGGTTTTATGGCCCTTAACTTACACGGTTTATTCTCACTACTCTCATTAACCCTGTTTCCAGCAGCAGCAGCTGTTTTAAGAAAAAAACAACTGATAAACCGACTGTACGCTACCTGCTCTGCACCAAACAGCAGGCAGATATTTCTCTCAGGAGATGGTGGAGACCAAAACAGAGCTTAAATTTTGGACTTGCATTCATCAGGTGGCCAGAAACACAACTCCAAGTTAATGTTAATGTCATGCACTTTTGTGTCGTCTAGGAGGCTGGAGGTGATGGTAGTCGCTGCTGGTGGGCCTCTTCTGGTCTTTCTCTTGATGTAGGCAGTTCAGGTTTTAATTTAGGGGTAAAAATGGAAAAGGTAAAATGCCCATTACACAGTCCTAAACAACAACAAAAAGACATTTTAAAGAGGTCAATACTCCAGCAACACTTGTAGTATAAAGAACAAGTGAGGCCAAGTTTTGGCTTGTGGCTCTCGTTAAGGTCATCTTCACAATAAGAAATCCCTTCTCCACAGCAGACATTTTCACTTGTCTCAGTAGGAAAAGCACAGGTGTAACAGGTGTTTTATTTAAGTGTCTCAGTAAACCATGAAACTGAAGCAGCTAAGTGGAATTCAGTCATGTTTAATTTTACTATTTGCACCTGTGCTTTTCCAACTGTGACTTGTGTAAAAAAAACAGTCTTGTTGATTTTCCAAAGCACAACATACTTTATTAAGTCGTCTGTGTCCCTTTTGTCTAATTGCGGTGCACTTTTGTAATCCATTACAGGGAACATCCTGCTGTGTCTCTGTTTGCCAAAGTTACTTTACAGCTGTGTGTTAATGTTGCTGAAAAATCTACATATCTCTCTGTGTGTGTTCATGTGCTGGTGGGAAGCTCCGACATCTGGGACTTTCAAGTGGGCTGCCAAACAGTGGTGCGCTCACGTGCCGTTTGTCTTTAAAAAAAATAAAAAAATAAAAACCTGTAAGACAAATGATAAACAAACGCAGAGGTCTAGAAACAGATGAGGTGGATTTGGCTGCTTCTTGCTGAAAACATGTTATGATGATGAGAGTTCATCTGGCGAGCTACCAAACGGAGAATTTGGTTTCTCAAAATATATACGATAGCACATGAATGCAAAGTTGCAGCTCAGAGCTGCGAGTCAAAACCTGAAGACGCCCACGCAAAAAAGAACGTAGGTCTCCGCCAGAAAATAGTCCCTGAAGACACGATCAAACAGCCACAACTTTTAAATCCAAGCATGAAAGTTAGAATTTCAATGTAGGTCTGCTTGCTGACCACTGAGCCAAATGTGGGCCTACATAAAATTTGAAAACACTTCATGTGCTGACTGACATGTTTGTTTCACACTATTGTGCACGAGTAAAAATAAAACACAGGAGAAAAGAGAGATCAGTAACAAGCTCCCTGGTTACAACGAGCGTTGGCACAGCAACCGACGAAATGCATCTTGCTGTCCTTAATGGGATAATCAGCACGGCTATAAAGTGTTTCTGACCAATCACGTTGTGCGGCTGAACCCACTCGCTGTACAGAAAGTCGTGTATCAGTATCGGCTGTCACTGCCATTTTCAGATTTGCAACAATGCAGTTTGGCTCCTGGCATAAAGGGAGAGGGAGGAAAAGCATGGCCCAATTGATTTTCAGCTGGATTTCAGCTCCACTCTCCTCTCGCCCTCCTCACCGCTTGTATCCTTGTTTCCTCTCCTCTTGTTCTCTTCCTTTCCTCACCTCTCCTTTTCATTTGTTTCCTTTTGCCCCTTCCCTCTCCCCTTTACTTTTGGTCCTCTCCTCTCCCTTTGCCTACTCCTGTACCCCCTTTTCCTTTTTGTCTTCTCCGCTCCTCTTCCCGTCATGCTTTCATTCATTCCTCTCCTCTTTTCTCTCTTCTCTTCCCCCCTTTCCTTGCTTCCTCTCCTCCCCTCATTTATTCCTTTCCACTCATCCTTTTATCTTTTCTTCTTTTTACTTTCCTCATTCTCCTCATCACTTGTCTCCTTGTTTCCTTCTCTCCTCATCACCGTTTTCCTCTTGTCCTTTTTATTTTTTTCCTTTCATCGCCACTTTCTTCTTGTCCTCCTCTCCTCTTTCCTTTCGTCCTTTCCTCATCTTTTCTCTTCATCCCTTACATCCTCTCCTCAACCGTACTCCCCGTTTTCCTTTTGTCATCTCCTCTCCTCTTCCCTTCACGCTTTCATCCATCCCTCTCCTCTTTCCTATTTCCTTTCTTCCTCTCCTCCTTCATTCCTTTCCACTCATCCTTTTATCCTTTCTTCCTTTACTTTCCTTTAATTCTCCTCATGACTTGTCTCCTTGTTTCCTCCTCTCCTTGTCATCCTTTTTTTCCTCCTTTCCGTTTTGTTTCCTTTCCTTTTGCCACTTTCCTCTTATCTCCTCTTTCCTTTCGTCCTCATCTTTTAACTTCTTTCCTTTCCTCTTCTCCTCCCCTTGTCCTTTCACCCTCCCCTTTTCCTCCTCTCCTCTCCTCTCCTCTCCTCAGTGCTCCAGGTTCTGGTCCCATGTTCCGGTCCACCACAGTGGCAGTCGAACCAGCGAACCAGACCAGACCAGACTTTGTGCAGAACTGGGCCGACATCCATACAAGCAGCACCACACTGGGAACAAGTAAGAACTCTTATCTGCTTAAAAGGCATGTACTCTGCTGCTTAAATAGTTGATGAGCATGTGTTTGGTTTTGGTGATGGAGATATCACTCTTGATATTGAGGGATTAAACAAAGTGTGGTCTGCTGCAGTAATGCTGAAATAGCTTTAATAACAGTGGGCTTTAGAAAATAAATTAACAGCTCTGAAATCTTTGCATAAGATGTAAAATGCACATGGATGAGAGGTCATGGTTTGGAGAAGAGGTGCTACACAACATAACGACAGGAACATCTGCTGGGCAATTATACACTGAACTGAAATCGCTCTAGGGGCTCGGTCACACTAGCAGAATTTCTGACAAATTGATTTCAATGGAACTGCAGCGATGAGCGGATTTGCTGCAGTAAATCAGCACAGAGTTCAACTTTGGTGAACTTTGTCGCACAAATTCCTGCCATTGACCAATTGCGAACTGCCTTGACAGCGCTGACCTTTTGAGTGAATATAGAGCTCCAGAATAAAGGAAGCTATCATATTACTGGTGCCACACCACCCAAACTTATATAACCCTGCTCCGCTGGAGTGTAAACTGCTCCACAAAAGAGATGCAGCCTGGTTTGCAGTCAGTCATGACACGGGACTGGATAGTACAAATACATTCCCTTAATGTGCGTTAAGGACTTTGGACGTAGCTACAGAGCCTGCACATACAGTAGCCACCGTAGGCTATGGCACAGCAGCCGTGCACCTCCTCAAACAACATTAAGAAAGTTCAAGAAAGACTCGGTAATCTTCTTTTAAATAACACACATCTAGCAAAGCCATCTCCACTGCAAACCCTCTGCACACCGTCACAACGAATTAGAACGTAAACACGGTGATTGCACAGCAGTAGTAGTAGTTTCTAGTTGAGTTGAATGAGACAAGGTGAACTCTCCCTCCGTCGCTTTTTAGGGTTAGGGTTGGGTGAATGAAAGAATGTAAACACAGTAAGAATGGGGAATATAATTAGAGCAGAACATCGCCTGATCCCTCTAGGGATGTGGTGGTGCCATCAACGGGTGAAATCCAGCGTGGAACTCCAAATCAAAACCTACGCCGTCAGTATCTACTGCATACTGACTTCCTTTACCGCTTTGCATTAGGTGCAAATCCAGTTTAACTGTGTTGGCTTATTGCCCAGTTAATAACCGAAAGTCACAAGGACGTGCAAAAGATTGTTGCAGAGCTCTAATACACAAACGCCACTTTTACTACTTTTTTAATATATTTTTTGATATACTTTTTAGAGATATATCACTTTTCAAACTAGGATGTGCAAAAGAAAACTGCCCTCTGTAGCTATTTTATTAGGTATAGCTTAAACTAAGGCAGTCAGTATTTTGTCCACCCCATTTATATCAATGATGGTAGACTAAATATTAAAAACGCCTCTCAGTATAACTCAATGCAGTTCAACAGCACCGCAAACTACAGCCTCCACAATGACCATTAAGTTGAGTCAACGTCTCTCTAAAACAGTTTCGACAAAAACTGAACATTACCATGGGATATATTACAGGGCTGTTGTGTTGGACTGCATTACTTTTAGTTAGGTTTTCAAATAAACTGGCTGAAAAATAAATGTACATAAAAGTCAGTCCATGGAGCATTATTTTCCAGTTAAATCTGTCATTCAGTCTGAATTTGTTCTGATTCAGGAGATGATATCAGCTCCCTTCAGTCCATCTCAAGTGGATTTTAGGGTGCAAGAAACATTCATTCTTTAAAAATAAAGATAGCATAACATGAAATTTGGCAGCAGCACGGTTTCAAAGAAACAACCGATTGCCTTTTCTGAAAATATATCAGTTGTATATTCAGTAAAGTTCTTTTCTCATTTTAAAGTTGAAACCAATGGAAAAGTTTGAGAACTGCATTTAAAGTCGACCCTCTCCGAGCGCTAAATGTATTTTCACATTTAGTATTGGAGTAATAATTCATTTGAAGGCTTCCCTTCAAAAACTCAAATATTTAACAAAAGGGGTTTTTGGTGTGAGAGGAAGGCACATTATGGATTACTTTTAAAGTTATGAGTCATCTTAAAACCTTCACTCAAGAAATAATAATAGTCTGAATCATCTGCCACACTGATGTATAGACAGATGAATGTCTGGCAGCATGTTGTGCTCCAAAATGGATATACAAAAATGGATAGTACATGTTAGAATAAAACCTTTAATCTTAATTTTTTCCCCATTTCTAAGTGAGCCACATATTCATCTCTGTGCTTATGTTTTTTCTTAAGTCCATCCTACACCCATAAATCACATTCAGATGTGTTAAAAGCAACAAAAGAGTAATGGTGAAGAGCCAGAATGCTGAATAAATGCATAAGGAGCTTACTGTATGGGGAGTCTTAAAAATGAATGCTATTCTTCTACATATATCCTTTCCTACTCCTTTCTTTATAGTCAGGTTAGGCAGATAATCCTGTTATGTTTTGCATGTAAATGTAACCAGTGTCAGCTGCTGTAATCCTTTCTGCTCTCCCCTCCATCTAGAGCCTCAAACCCCGCTGATCCAGCCCTTCCTTCCCCTGGACCCTGCACTGGAAACCAGACTCCTGAGCAACACACAATGGGCGTATGGCCAAATGGACACCAACAACACTACAGCTACGGATGCTGAATCCTGCATCCTCAACAAGACCCAAATGGACTACAGTCACCTGACACCTGCGGCCATTACGTCCAGTACCACCAACAACAACATCATGAACACTGATAACACAAATATCAACACCTCTACCAAAACCAGCCATTTTAACAAGATCCCTTGGGCTCATCATTATTTAAGCAACCCCATTACTCCCAATAACATCCCAACAACAGCCAATAACACCACCACTAATGGCTCCATTTTCAACAAAACCACCGTGACCAGCTTCAGCAAGAAAATCACCACCACCACTACCGCCATTACTAACACGACTGACATCAGCATCAACAATAGCAGAGCAGTTTGTGGATCAGTCGGAGCCTCAGACGTCCAGTCGGTCCCCAGCAGAGTCCGTCCTGTGTCCTTCTCGCTGCCCAAAAGGAGCTGTGTCCTCCTCCACCAATCAGCTGCCGTCTTCATCCAAGCCGGACGAGGCTCTGGCTTGTCAGGAAAGCAAGAGGGTGTGACGGTGCAAGAAAGAGCCAAAGATCTGGGGGAGAAAGTCTCGGATCAGCGGCTCAAATCTCCAGTATCTGCAGACGTGGACAATGTAGGTGTGAATCACTGGGACACTGGAAACCAGTGCAGTGTGGACAGTAAAACTGCAATCCAGCACTCTGAGGCTGGAGCCAATATGTCTACTAAGAGGGGAACTGGAGGACTCTCTGGGACTGGAGCCCAGGTTTCTTTACGTAATCGCAATGTGATCAGAGTTGAGGGTTCTGCTATCAGTGGGAATGGAGCCCAGCTCTCCTTATGTAATGACAATGGGACTGGAGCCCAAGTCGGCAGTGAAAGTGGGACTGGAGCTCATCTTTATTTAAACAGCGGGATACCAGGACAGATTTCTGACAGCGTAAGCACAGTTGTGGCTAAAGATTCAGTACGCAGAGACAGCGAGGCTGAAACCCACGACGACATGGACAATCAGACAGAGTTAAACCCTACCCAAGAGCTGAAAGATCTGCTTTGTCCCACTACTAATCAGCCTCAAAAATCAACTTCTGGTGCTCTAAATGAGACCAAAGTGTCCTCAATCCAAACCCAGCCCAAAGAATCAAACTCCTCTCCATCAAACTGGGCTAAAGAATCGACTTCTTTGCCTCCTACTCGTCCCAAAGAGCCGTTTTGTCGTGTCCTGAGCCGAGATGGTAGCAGGGTTCTTCTCTGGCCGTCAGAGATGGTCAGTTACACCAAGACGTTGCCCTCCATCTCCTACAGCATCAACCCTCTGCTGTACGACTTCCGAGCACATAACAGGGCCAAGGAAGGGGTTGAGGAAAAGAAAGGAGGGCTAGAGGAAGGGAGGGAGAAAATAAAGCCGCCTGTGATCAAACAACCCGACTGCCAACAGAGGCTGGAAGTTATGGAGGGAGGAAGGGAAGGGAAGATAGATGAAAGGGAAGAAGAGGATGAAGGAGGACAGGCAGGAAATCCTATGGAACTTGTTGCCCATTGTAGCGGCGGCGACGCAGTTCCGGACCGCTGCGACTGCCGTGATGAAAGCGCTTTAAAATTCGTTCCCGTTTCCACAGAATGCCACCTTGCACCGACGCTTGGTCTTCAAAAAACGGGGAGGAGGAGGAGGAGGAAGAGGAGGGGAGGGGTGAGGAGAGGAATGAGGAAGAGGGGGAGGAGGAAAAGAGGAGAAGAGACAGATAGAAAAGATTCAGAAAGGGGAAGAAGGATAATAAGTAGTCTCTCTGAGAATCAGATGTTTGAAGGGAGAGGAGAGGAGAGGTTGAAAAGAGAGGGCACCGAAAAAGAGGAGAGGAGAGAAAAAGGGCTATTAAGTAATCTTGCAGCGCATCGGCTGGTAGGAGGGAGAGAAAAGAGGATGAGGGCAGAAGAGAGAAGGATAAGAGGAGATCAGACGGAGCGAGAGAGGGCAGCTAGAAATGACGAGAAGAGAGGAGAGCTATTAAGTAATCTTCCTGTGAATCGGTGTAATCGGTGTAACCAGCTGTGTCTGCAGGTGAAAAGGGAGGCCAGCCAGCATCAATCCCAGCAATCAGCCTCCGGGTGGGGCCAGGGGCTCAGAAGGCTCCTCTGCAGGGGTTCAGCATGTAACTCAGTGATTAGCCCCGTCCCTGGGTCTGTTATAGAGATGCCATGCTGTCCTGCAATTACGCCCGACCCTGCTCAGAATGACAGAGAGACGGGGGAGATACACAAAAATACACAAGCAGGGAAGGAGGAAGATGAGGAGCAAAGGAATCTGAGGAAGACGGAGATAAGAGCCGTTCAGGATGCTAAAGAAAACGCGTGTAACCTAGTGATTAGCGGCGTTTCTTTTCCCTGTCGAGACGCAACACGCGAGCCAGAAATTTGTCTTGTTCCTACACCTCACAGGGAAACAGCAGGTGATCCAGCGATTAGCCTTGTCCCTGCTCCCTTTAGAGAAACAGCATGTAGTCAAAGACAAACAATACCTGCAGGACACGGCAATCCGGTGTTAGGCCCGGCCCCACACTGCTCTGCACAACAGACAGAAACACAACCGAGAATTAGATCAGTCTGCGTAGACATGACCCTCCCTGGCGATGTGATTTCAAAGGAATTGATGTTGAAGAGAGCAGTAGCAGCCGGCAAGAGGAAGAAGGAATCGCCAGAGGCTGGGGAAACACAGAGGAAGAAGCGGAAAAGGGGAAGGAGACAAGCACGGAGAGTCGTCTGTGCTTTGAGGACTTGTGCGCAGAGACAGGAAAGAGCTTGTGTTGGGCTGACCACTGATCTTGGCGTAGATGAGGCCTCTTTTACGCAGGACCCCACAAAGACACTGAAACTCAACAGCAACACGACTGGGACACTTTTAGACAACTGCCTGAGGTGCAGCACAACTGAGTGCAGTCCAGAGGGCATCAGGACTGAGAGAAACGCTGACTGCCACTTCCTTTGCAGGACAAAACACTGTCGGTGTCATAACACAAATAACAGTGTGGGAACATTAAGTTGCAACACTACTGACAAACTGAATAACTACTGCCGCTGTGATGACAGTAAAGGTGGCAACTGCAGTGCCGACGACTACAGTCAATTTAGCTCTGATCCTTCTGGAGGCGAGGAAAAGAGGAAGTGCTGGACTGAGAAACCTTTCAGTGACTGTCACACCTGCAGCAGGGATGAAAAACATGATGATTGTGGCATCTGTAGCGCTAATCGCGACAATCCCTGCAACAAAAACGACAAACGCGATGCGAGTGGCAGTGAGACGAATTTCAAGAGTGACAAAGACAAGGATCATTCTCCTGATCATGAGGGCAAACTTCAGCCAGATAACGGGAGTGACAGACGCGCCTGTAACACCATGGACACACCTGTGGATGTACCTTCGAAAGACTTCTCTACCTGTAGCACTAATGATATACATGCTGACCACTGTCAACATGAAAACAAGCCAACACAGAATGAAAAAATGTCCATTGATGCTGATTCCAGCAACAATACTGACAAAACAACTGCTTATTGTGGGAAAACAGCTCAGAGTTGCTCCTGTAACAGTACAGACAAGTGTAATGACGGCTGTAACTGTAAAACCAATGACACATGTTATCACAGTCGTGATTATAACCATACGAATAACAAAAGCGGCAGCAGTGAGGAGGATAAAACCAAACTGCAGTGTCACATTCAACACAAAAGCAACCTCTCTGATTCAGCAATTGATTACAAAACTTTCAGGGGTATTGATCAAAGCGACGGAAACGGCTGTGATGGTGTTGACGGTGGTCAGTGTGATCATTTTAACAGTAATCATGTCACTGATTGTAATCACTGTGCTAATGTTGCTGATAAGAATAGCGCCAGTACTGCAACGGAAGCTGTTGCACTCGTAGATAATGAGCAGAGGCGGGAGGAGAGAGATGTTGAGAAGGAGAGAAAGGAGGAGGAGGAGAAACAGATGGAGAGGAAAAAGGTAAAGGAGAGGCAAGAAGAGTGGGAGAAGGAGTGGGTGAGGAGAAAGGAGAAAGAGAAGGAGGACAGGGAGAGACGGAAGGCGATAGATTTTGAACATCTCTACCCAGAGAAGAGGCCTTGTTTTCCTCGCGCCCTCCCTCCGCAGTGCATCCCCCTCCACGCTCCTCTCCTCCTCCAGCCTTCCCTCTCCTCCTCTTCCTCTTTCTCCTTCCATCACACCATCATCCAGCATCACCTCTCCCTCCTCCCGCCTCCGTCGCACCTCCCTGTCCCCTCATACCCTCATCTTGTCCCCTCTTTCTCCCCACATCTCTCTCCCCTCGCTCTTAATCCACCTCCTGCTCCTCCACCACCACCTCCTCCTCCTCCTCCTCCCCCTTTCTACACCTCATCCCCCATCCCTCTCCTGGATGCCCCCGGTCCGTATCCCCTAGCAACACCGTTTCACCCCTTGCAGAGTCACCACCCGTCTCTGTATCCGCCGCCCCATCCTGCAGTCTTGCCCTTACAGATGTTGTTCTAAACAATAAAAAAGAAGCAACGAAATAGACCAATAAAAGGCACATTTTCCAATTTTCCAAGGAAAAAGTTGTCAGATGAAAGCAGCTTTCATGTGTCATTACCTGCACACTCAAAGCGAGGATGAAATGCAAGGGATAACAATTTCAGGAAGTCTTAAGTAGAAAAACAAACCCGGTTCTTTCTTAAAGCCAAACCTCCGGCAACCTCATCACCCCGTCCTCACACTCAAGTACTGATTCACACATCTGAAAAAATGATGGCTAATTATCTTCATCAGTCGCAATCCTGCTCAAAATGAGCCTCAGGTGTGCAGCCAGCGGAATCGTGGTGGGGATACACAGCTGGGCTCGTTTCCCTCGGCAGAAATCAGTCGATGCTCCTGTTTTGCATTTTAAACCAATGATTTGCTCGGTTTAAAGGATGTTGGAAATTTTAAACTATGGTTTGTGATTTTTAAAGGACAAACCCATCGTTGTACGCTCTCAGATATCTTCAATCTGTGATAATAAATGCAGGATTTTTTTTTTTTTTACTTGTTGAAATTTGCATTTTTTCCCCTGAGAGCTTCTACTTCAGTTGGTGATTTCCTACTTTTCCCTGAATGACTTTCATGACAGATGTGAATTTGTCGCTCTCAGCTGGAGGTTATTAGGAGCTAATGACCTGCATTAGTTTTTAAGATAGCCTCTGTTTTGCTAATCTCTGTCTGGAAGTCTGTTTCCCCAGAAGAGGGTTTCTTCCATCAGTCTTTCTAAAAGGTTAAAACAAGATCCTGTCCGCGATTAAGGTTAATAATAAAAATAAATATATCTAATTCTTTAGTAGAGTAGTAGAGTTGGAGCACCTGATCATTTTAACAAAGATAAGACTACAATCATTTCCTCAGCATTCAGTAACAACATATGTGCCATATTCACATCACACCATAGGCTCTGTAATTACAAGCGGCCGAGTGAGAAAAACACATCAGGCTTAGTGTTGAAATTTCAAGTCAGAGATATCGGCTGATGGTTAATATCTCCTAACAGGCTAAAAGAACTACAGAACTACTAAAAATATGATATATACACTAATAAAATCAATTGAGCTTACTTTACTTCACTACAAGTATATAACATGGTAAAAATGGCTAATTCAGGCGTATTTTTCATGTAACTGCAGGGCTAGCCTTGTGATAGAGTGGTGACATATCCAGGGTGTCAGCTATCCCCATGACTCTGCAGAGGATAAGCAGGTACAGCTGATGGATGGATGGATGGATTACAAGGCTGGCAATGGGACAAACCATCTTAGAATAATGCCTGAATGCTGCCCAGCTGAAATGACAGGAAGTTTTCCCGTTCTTCCCATCCAGCTGACACGATGTGAATGCAGCATCAGTTACAAAAGCTTTGTCAGAGTTGTAGTTAGCTGAATGCTGACAAAATGATTTTTCTTCCCCGATGAGATGTTTTGTTTTGATTTTATAGTCCAGTACAGCAGTAAATACCCATTTGGCTCTTTTTGCATGTGGACAAAAAAACAGGAGTGTCTTGATTTGGCTTTACGGAGAAGAAAAAAAGCCCTCTTTGAAAAGTTACAGCAAACAGAGAAAGCTAGTGGAGCAGAGGTTAAGGCTGGAATTACGGTTTTTCGTGAGGTTGATCCAGCTCCTTTGGGGAAGCGGCTTTGAAATGGAAAAGAAAAAGCTCGGAAATTTGAAAATAATAATAAAAGTATAAAAGAAACAACCACACAAACGTGTCTGAACAGCACCCGAGCACATTCAGCCTTAGCTTAACAGAAAACCTCTGTCACACTACAGAATAGCAGTGTCCTATTTCCTTTCTACACACTGATAAAGTGATTAAATTAAGTGTACTCACAGATCTCAGTATGTATCTAAATCGAGTTGGTCTCTGATGCGCTGTCGATAGTCACTATTGCTCCACAATGCAATGCATAAAGGAAACGTATGAGAAGCTGCTCACAGCTGGAGAAAATAAACTGATGATAATAGTAAAAACAGCTTCAGGGACACCTCAGAAAAAAAACATTTTATTTTCTCTTTGTGCAGTTTAACTGGCAGTGGCATTTTAAAGTGGCAGTTTGATTGACGTCCAATGTGACAAGTCTTATACCATTTTCCATTATGAAATAGAAAACTACATCAATTTGTTGCATACTGGCCACAAAAACAGCATATTATGAAAATTATAGAGTAAAACTGTATACTGTTAGTTTGTAGTATGGAAATGGGGTACAGCTTGTGTGTTACTGCTTAATACAGGCCTACTGATGCTGTCATTAGTGTATAAATTGCATCTCAGCTCCTTCAGCAGTCAGTGTATTTCTCCCTCTGTGACTGCTGAACGTCGGATCAAAATGTTAAGTTTAGAAATAAGTCTTTGCTCTTTGAGTTTGAGGGACTGACTCCAGCGTCTGACCTTTACTCTCGACGTTTTAGACTGTTGATTTTCTGCCATCTCACTCCATCGCAGCTGCACTAAAAATATCCCAAAGTGGTGGATAACTTTACATTCAGTGACTCATGCACGGAAACTAAGGCCAAAACACACACACACAGGGAGAGTGATTCAGGGCGTCATGTGACACACGTGGCCTCAATAAGGCCGTTACCTGGGAGAGGCAGACGTAGAGATGAGCTGTGATGAAATAGAGGAAGATGTGATTGTCAGGTAATCGCAAAACAATCATGTTTTGATTCAAGCTCCCTCCCACCGTTGACATTCATTGGTTGCATGTTGCACTTGGACAGGTGATTTTCCACACTGCGTTTCACGACAAAATAACACCAGAAGCATCTCGGCACTTCACGAAATCATTCTTTCATTCGTGTGCAGGAAGTTCAAAGCGCTCCTTCCTAGCAGCACTTTCCTATCTGAGCAGCCCCTCAGGGTGGATTTTTCCTTCAAAGCTAAGGGTTAGGACAAAGCCACATGTGAATAAGCGTGGATCCGCCCTTCTTCTTTGTTCAAATTTTCCTCTTTCCTCTTAACACTCTCTACTTTGTTTCATTAAGTGCAGCAGAAATACCTCACAATTAATAAAATGTGACTGCGCTGCATCTCCTTAAGTCCAGAGAGCCGCTCCTGACAGCGTGACGCTCAGACTTTCAGAGGTGTGAGTGGCAGGAGTAACGATGAGGGATGTGCAGAGTAACTCCCACACTTACCAACACATTGTTTTTGTTGAGATGTTTCTCTCACTCCACTGAAGTTGAACATCTGGCTGCGATGGCTTTGGGGCATAACTGGCAGCGCCTATCCATCTCACGGACTATAGATTATTCCGGTGCAGACAGCAATGACAAACAAAAACAAATAAAAATATGCATGAAAATTGGACTACAAGAAGCAGATTTTGCGGGCGGATCACCATCCTTATTCTCACTAACATTTTCAGGCAAGCGTTGTCGAATATTTTGGTCGTATTGATCCCAGAAGCCCGGACACACACTGTTTGAGCATTACAGTTTTCAGTTGCAGCGCTGCCCGCTCTGCTATCTTTCCCAGAGGTCGTCAGTAGGTAACTGCTGATTCCTCGCCAGATGATCTCCACTATGTTGGGCATGTCGCCATGGTGACACTATGAAAGCCCAGGGTGACATACCTGCAGCTTTTGCTTCTTGAGGTGTTCATGAACGGAGGTAGCAACATGAAACTCACAACTTCTTCTACTTACAGCTCCGAGTGCAAGAAAAAGCCAGAATCATATTTAGCTGGTGTGACAGCACTCATACAGCGACATGTTCTTTCCCTGTAGCTCGGTACCACAAAGGGTTTGAAACCATATGTTCTCTACGAATGTAGGTTTTATTTATTATTGTGATACAACTGTGTAAATTAGAGAAGAAAAGATGCTGTTATTAGATGTATTTTTGTAGAGAAACCTCAGTTGAATGAGGCACAGTTTTTGTATCATGTACTCTGATGCTATTTTAGCTACAGTAGTAAATGAACTCCACACCTACTTAATTTGTCCTCTTGTTAAGCTGTACATATGTTCCTTAAAGTCCTGAAGTTCCTTCAGAAAGCAGTTTCTCCCAGTTTTGTCATAGAAATGTCTTGAGATCCCGATAAACTAATATTTGGCTACATTTCTTGTGTAATCTAATTTCAGCAGACTCATATCCACAGATATTATCCCTGCTAATATAATAGATCTAGTAAATCCATCGAGAAAAACACATTACTCTGAAAATGGAAATAAATCAGTAGACTTGATATCAGTGTGTCTTGTTGTCATTGTTTTTCTTTTCAAAAGAGAAAAAAAAGAATCACCTGAAAATGACTCGCTTTCATAAAAAGTCCATTATCAGCAGACAAATGTGTGAATCGATACCTTTTACCGCCACATTCCTGTAATTTCCCCTGTGTGTGAAATAATAAAGCAAGAAACGACAAAAAAGACAAAAAGAGTACGGAGCTCATTCAGAGAATATTTTAATCGCTTTTCAAACTGAAAAATGGATTATAAACCTGGAAAAAAAAAAAGAAAAGACGCCAGCGAACTCACACACTCTCCCTCGGTTGATCAGATGCTCTGGGACTGAGACCTTGTGTGTGTGTGTGTGTGTGTGTGTGTGTGTGTGTGTGTGTGCGCGCCTGCAGAAGGCCCTCAGACAGCTGGGACCATCATGTTCAATGACTAAAATAGCGTCAAAACTCAACATGTTCAACACCTGGGGCTGTGTGAGTGTGTGTGTCTTACATGTGTACAATATTTCCATCTGTCTGTGTGTGTGTGTGTGAGTGAAAGTAACAAACGCAGTGAGTGTGACGCAGTGAAGTCACGTTCGCTGTATTACCGAATCAACGGTTCTCAGTAATTTGCTTCGGTGACCTTTAAAACCCAACAGGAAAACCTTCTGACATTAAAACTTGACTGTGTGGAATTAGTTTCAAAAAGTGTGCGAGTGTGTGTGTGTGTGTGTGATCTTTCGGCCCTGAACTCTTCTCTCTTCTTGGTCTTTGTGATTCTTTTTTTTTTTTCGTTCTCCGAACACTTTCCAGAAAGGTTGATGGAGGCCTCGACTCAGGCAGGCACTTTATGGTGAATGAGTTAATAGACCCTGCGGTGTATCAGCGGCAGTGCATTATGGTTTGCCTTCTTCGCTTCAACCACAGAAACTACTCAGAAACATGTTAAGAAAAACCTCTGTAGTGGCTTATTGTGCACTTCATCGGCGGCAAAGAGACAAAGCTCTTCAGAAACACGTCCATTAATGAGCCATTGTGGCTGCTGTCACTCTCTCTGGGCTTAACGAGAAACAAAATATGCTGAAACATTTATGATTTTTTCATACAAAAATAACTTTAAAATGATTTATGTATCAGAGGAGCTTGAAGGTACACAGAAGGAGAAATATCTCGTAAGAATATTGCTGGTGGCCTGTAAGAATATTTAACTAAGAGATGGCAAAAGTAAAAATAAATGTTATAATAGAGAGATAATGTATAATTTAAAAAAACATAAAGGCAGATTTGTCAAGAAAGATAAAATTGAAATGCGTATGTTTCAATTTAAAACCAGATTATGGGTTTTATTTAGTTGTCTTGTGTACACAGTTCTTCTGTTTCAGTGTGAAAAACATCGTATTTAAACACATTATTTAGTGAATTCTTCATTTGTCCAAGTTTTCATTTGTTTTACTCGGAAAAGCTTCAACATCAGCAGCGGCAGCTATCTGTAGAAGCAGCGTTTTCTTACTTCAAGGCCGTGTTCAGAGAGACAAAAAACACAGACCCCTCATTCATTTCAACGGGATCATTGCATCGGCTCGGTGGGAACGTCGATACAAAGGGCTCCGGCCAAAAAAACGCAGGTACGTTCGCCAAAAAAGTTGAACCCGGCTCAACTAATGTGTCGTGATCCAGCAAGGCTCTGAGTTGGCCAATCAAATAAGTGCAAGTGCACATTCCTGGTAGATTACTGTAACGTGATCGCTGTATTTCCACTGTTTACATCACGAGTGTCGCAGTGAAAGATAAAATCAACGCAGTGTTTTGGTGTCTTCAAACTCACGGATCTGTTACTCAAACTGGACTTCCTGGATCACATTTCATCGTCGCACTGACACCTGAAACAAACTGCCCCGACCGACGCAGCCCTTTGGGTTGATTTTACCCGAACGCCCGCTAACAGCACAAAAATTAAAGTTCGGACCAGTGTGGAGCTGCTGTCCAAAAGCTGCCAGAGCTGTTTTTAAGTTTTTTGGGGAAATTTTAAGCTAAGATCCGAGTCAAGATTCAAATCTTCTCAAAACAAGTCAAGTTTTCATAAACTGCAAATAAAGATGCAAGTGTTTCAGGTCTCCAAATGTTCACCATCAAGACTTGCCTATCTATAATTGTCTAAAATTGTCTAAAAATGTCTAAAATT
>NTHP01000291.1:1030830-1053366 GCA_003416845.1 Oplegnathus fasciatus | reverse complement strand
AGTTTTTTCTAACTGTTCAGTTTGTCACATTTTGTTATTGTATTTGTTAAGATGATGATGAAACAACGACAACTACAACATCACCAACAACAATTAAATCACCATCGACAACAAGAGATGAATGGACATCAGAGACAAACAACACAGAATCTACAAACAACAACAATCAAACAAAACAAGGTAGTGAGTGAACAGAAGAGAACATTTACAGTTAGAAAAGACATGCAGGCAAAAGACAGTTTGTTAATTCAGATATTAGAGATATAGAGACAGTAAAAGAACACATCATCAAACACCTCTGACTATATTTAACACTTCTAAGTTCTCTTTTCAGGTTGGTGGCGGTTCATCATCGTCTCTGTGGGTTTATCAGGACTCTTAATAAGTGTTGTTACTGTCAACATCTGGACAAGAACTAAAGGTGAGAGCATCCACAGATGAAACTTCTATAAACAAATTAAGATAAACCTGGATTTTCACTGTGGAAACTAAACTTGACTCTTTTTTATCTTTTCAGTGAACAAAACACAGATGGATGAAAACATGGTGAGTTTTGAAACTGAATAATCAAACGTGTGTTCAGGTTCTGCTGACTCGACTGTGAANGGTTCCCTTGAGCAAGGCACTAAACTCCAGCTGTTCCTTTGAGCTGATCTGTGTTTCAACATCTGTTTGCTCCATTTTCACTCAGAACCTCATGTGTGTTGTTTTGTTTTTCACAGGAGCACAATGATGAAGATGAAGACGATGGTACGGTGAACTATGAAAACTTCGGAGACCCTTCTGCCTCTGTCAGACTCCACTGATCAACAACTTCAACATCAACTCACCAGAGAGTCCACAGCTGTTAAACATCATCTCATCATATTTTACATTAGTAGATAACAACAGAATCATGAGATCATTTTAAGATTTTAGTATTTAAGTATTTAAGTATTTATATTCAGTTTTACACCATGTTTTGTGGTTGTCTCTCTCACTCTCAAACACACACACAAGGAGGCTGACAGCAGCTGGGAGGTTTCATACTGGTTATAATGGTGATGATCCACCAGGTGAGGGCGCTCTCCCTCTTTTAGTCATCTGCGTGTTGGAGGAAATCAAATGAGGGAATACTGAAAAATCAGCTCACATACAAACAGAAAATTACTGACCCTGCATGTTTCGATTTGGTTTCATCCTGTTTGAAGAAAGAAAATTGTTTTCAAACTGTTTTCAGCTGTTTGAAGGAAAAACAAGTCCTGGAATGCCAAAACTGAAATTTTAGGATGAAATTCTGCACTTTTTGATTTGTTAAAATTAATTTTCCACTTTTTAACAACAAAATCTTTATGGAAATTAGTCTGCAGCAAGCCAAAGCCCAGAATCAGCGTGTATTTTTACATGAATTTAATGAATGCATCATCTGCAGCCGTCGAAATGTATTTTCATGTGACATTCCTGAGCTGTAACGCCTCTGTCTGAGTGGGAGGTTTGTGCTGGAGCTCTCACATCTGGGATTTGCATCAGATTTTCCTTCATCTCCTCTGTTTCTCTCCACAAACACTGAAATGATGGCTTCATCCTATTACCTGCAACTCTAGCGTAAATGTTTATGGAAATGGCCCGTCGGAGCAGGCCAAGTGTTTTCCATCAGCAGCTCTTTGCAGTAATAATACTGCAGTGTTGATGTCAGACCCGCCCTGCCTGAAGAGGGGAGGCTAATGGCCCTTTCCCCCCCTTCCTGCATGAACCAGAGAGATGAGGAGGGGGAAAAAAAATCTAATTCACCTTAAATGTGGTGCTGCAGGGTTGGGAAGCGAGAGGGCATCTGTTCAGAGAGTCCCCATTAAAGGAACATTATGTAACATCAGAGCGTGGATGATGGAGATTCAACCACAATACAATTACAGGGAATGTGGACACGAGTCTGCAAGGCTCACACATTTCACTCACCTGGTGATGTTCGCTGGTTTGTCGTTCAATACATTTAAATTTCAATCTTTATCATCCACAAAATCAACAACAATAATTATCTTTATTATTAAGAGCTTGCTGTTGTTCCAGAAAATTGAGAAAAAAATGTCATTCTTTGTTATTCATGAAGTCAAAGTAACCTGGTAATTTTAGCCAATCTGTGCTGAATTCCTTTGTTTATTTCATGTCTCTTGTTTTTCTTAATTTTATTTATATTTTCTTTAAACAATTATATATGTTTTTTTCATTCTACATTCGGGAGAAGGTCTACTTTATGATCCTGTGGCTACTTCACCTCTTCTGTCGCACCTGTTTGACTTCTGTTATATGTTTTCATGCTGTTTGATTAAGCACAAAATACAAAAATACACAAATAAAATTTCTTAATAACAGTAGATGGAAAATATTGTTCTATTTGATGTTGTATGCTGCTTGCTTGGTTTTGACATAACTTTATTGTGTTGTTTTTAATGATGATATTGTAAGTTTTATTTTGCAAGTGTAAACATGTGTTGACTACGCTTCCTCTGCTCTTGTAGGTTCACAACTATGCAGTGAGCTAAGCACACTTCCTATAAAGGTTGAAGACAGCAGTTGGCCTTTGAGGGTTTAACTGGAAGCAGTTGTGAAACTGTGAAAACAGTGTTGAAAAACAAATTTCATGATTATAAATCAGAAAACAATGAGATAATATTAATAAGAGACAGACCAAAGTTAGTTAAGGAACACTGGATTCACAAAAGTGAAGAGTGGAAGTGAGAGGTTTTGATCAGGAGTTTTGGAGAATCCTGGTCATGTTTTGTGCATGTAAAACATCATACCCTGGTTTCTGAAATCTGGTAGCCTGAATACTCCAGAAACCAGGACACTGTGGCATGTAAACACTTTATTCTGTTTTCTGAACATACTCTGCTGGTAGAGAAATTAGTGTCTAAGATATTCAGGAATCAAGACACAGCTGCATGTAGATGATCAGAAACCTGGATCTTAAACAGCGATACCAGCTGTCATACATACACCCTACATACAATATGTGCCTTTATTCTGCATAATGTTTAGTTTGTGCAGCGCAGAGATTACTCAAATAAAAGTACTGTTCCTTTAGGTATTTTTGTTTGAGTAACAGAAGAAGTAACTCTAAAGATTTACGAAAGTACAACAAAAAGTATTGGTGTAAGTACTCACAGACTTTGAAAAGATAACAGTGGTGGGTGAATAGAAATCATGTGGATGTTATATCTTCTCTGCAACTCAGGCTGGACAAAACTTTATACTCTTCATTTCATTTTAAAAACTAGATGACTAAAAAAACAGCAGGACTCTCTTTAATTGGCAACTGTATAAAATGTTTGCAAAAAACTGCAAATATTTAAACAAAATGATTTCATAGCCAATGACCAGCTACTTCAGTAAAAGTAAACGGAGTTAAAGGGAAATTAAAATGACCAATTTTATAAAACAGACTGCTCATTTAGTACAAGCCAAGTCCAGCACTGGAAGTGCAGGGACAGCTTCAAAACCTAAATGAATGAAAACAATATTGAAATTTGATAATTACAGATACATAGAAAAAAAAATCACTGAAGATGACAAAATAGATTAATTCATGCGTGCATTACTAAGAACGCAAAATGAAGAAAACAGAAGTTTGCAGTGCATATTTATATTTAATATCATTTTAATACATGTCTATAGGTCCTGTGTGTGCATGTGTGTGTATTTCGGGCCTGTGTATGTAATAATAACAACAGAGTGTAAACATTGAATTTAACCAAGAGGGATTAATAAAGAACTAATTATATTATTATATTTTAATCCAAAATCAGAGATATTTTAGATGGGTTTTTTTTTTAGCTTGGATTTGATGCCTGCAGTACCGTTTGTGGCCATTGAGGGCGCTGTGGGCTCACGCGGCTCTCCGGAATGCTCCGGAAAAGGTCGACACGAACCGGAAAAAGTACATATTAACGGCCATGGCCAACAGCATGTAGCCGAAGTGTTGGACTCAACCGCAGCACGTTTCGTCTTTTAAATTAGCTATTTTAACTGTTTCGTACGAGTTCACATTTTTATACGCTGACAGATTAACGAGTCTTTACCGGAGATGGGAGTCCCGGCGTTTTTCCGTTGGCTTAGCCGGAAATACGCGTCAATCATTGTGCATTGTGTTGAGGAGAAGGTGAGTGATTAGCATGTTAGCTAGCAGCCACTTCACCTGTTCGCGGGGAGGTTTTAAGGTGTGCTGTCTCTCTCAATACACGTTGTTTACTGACCGCAGCCGGTGATTCCGTTGTTGACCGTTAGCGCCGCTTCGTCGGTGTGTTTCTGTGCCTTGAATGTTTCGGTTCGTCAGACATCAGCTAGCTGCTTCACGGACACCAGCGGAAGTTTGTGGACTGAGATTGTAAACAAAACCGCGCGGTTGTTTGTCCTGAACTTCAGACTACAAACACAAACATCCTAATTAAGACTGTTGCAGGAAACATGAACCAACATTTAACGGTTAAGAACGAAGTTAAAACGTCCGTGTTTTTATAAACATACTGACCGACCCTCTGTAAACACACGTGCTTCTCGAACTGAAAGTGATTTATAACATCATAAATAATAACTCACTATTATTAAACCAAAACATTGATACTCAGGGGAAACAGAGAGGACTGTTAAAGCCTGACATGTCTTCAAACCACAGGTGGAAGAAGTACTCGCATCTTTTTACTTAAGTCAAAGTAGAAATACTCTGTTACAAGTACAAGTTCTGCATTCAAGATTTTACTTAAGTAAGAGTATAAAAGTATTAGCATCAAAATATACTTAAAGTAAAAGTGCTCATTTCAGAATGGTAAATATGATATTATTGAATTATAATGATTGATGCATTAATGTGTTCATCACTTTAATGTTACAGCTGGTAAAGATGGGGCTAATTTTAACTACTACTGCTACTGTTTGTCCCCCAGGGATCAATAAAGTTTTCTCTTAATCTATAATATTACCTAAAGATTTATTTGTTGATTATATTTTGTATTATTTAATCTGAATCTGCAAAGTTACTAAAGTCATCAAATAAATGTAGTGGAGTAAAAAAACTACAATATTTGCCTCTGAACTGTAGTGAAGTAGAAGTATGAAGCAGCAGAAAGGGAAATACTCAAATAGAGCTGCAACGATTAGTCAATTAGTATTAAATTAATCGCCAACTATTTTGCTAATTGATTAATCATTTTGAGTCATTTTTTTTAAGAAAGTGTCCAAATTCTCTGATTTCGGCTTCTCAAATGTGAATATTTTCTGGTTTCTTTCGTCCTCTGTGACAGTAAACTGGATATTTTTGGGTTGTGGACAAAACAAGACATTTGAGGACGTCACCTTGGGGCTTTGGGAAACAGTGATCAACATTTTTCACCATTTTCTGACATTTTATGGACCAAACAACTAATCGATTTATCAAGAAAATGATCAGTAATGAAAATAATATACTCCAGTAAAATACAAGTACCTCAAAATTGTACTTAAGTACAGCACTTGAGTAAATGTACTTAGTTACTTTCCACCACCACTTCAAACTAATTTGTTTGTTTTCTGTTTTATCTTCACAGGGGAAAGAGTGTAATGGAGTCCGTATTCCTGTCGATACAACCAAGCCAAACCCCAACGAGGTGGAATTCGACAACTTGTACTTGGACATGAACGGGATCATTCACCCTTGTACACATCCAGAAGACAAGTAGGAAGCCCTCTCTGTGCAGTTTGGACATTTAACGCTTTGTTTTTGTTTATGTCTTTACATTTTCTGTTTGCAATTTCTTTCAGTGATAACTTTTATGTTTCTGATGAGGTCAAGGTTTGGTTTGACCCTTTGCTGTTCTCTCTGGCACAACAAAAAAGCCAAATGCACAACTTTTTATTAGCAAACCAAACTTGAGATTACTTTAGAATTTTTGGTACATTTGGCTGATAATTAAACAGCCAAATGGGCACCTGTTTAAATAAATTTTGGTGTTGAAGGGTCACAGTGATGTACATATTTTCTCTTTTATATCATTGTGAATTGAATGTTTTTGGGTTTTGGACCGTTTGTTGGACAAAGTAAGCAAACTGAAGATGTCACCTGGGCTCTGGGAATTGTGACAAACATTTTTCACAATTTTCTGTCATTTAGTAGACTTCTTTTTATTTAATAGTCTAAAAATTAAGTTGATTAATCTGAAAAATAATCAGCAAATTAATTGATATTGGCAGAAATCAGAAGTTGCAGCCCTAGATTGCAATTTGAGAGTGATGAGGGGACTTTGATTGATTAAATCTGGATGTTTGTTTGTTGCACCAGAAGGTAGCCAAAGTTGCAAATTTGAGTGTTGTTCTGTGGGATTGCTTCCCATTTATAAAATGTCGTATTCTACAACAAGAGCATGTCTGCTTATATTAAACAAAGGAACTCTAAAATTCCAGATTTTTTAAATGAAGTTTGGTATCACTTCATCCCCACATATAAGAACAACATAAATAAGTGATAAAAATGAAACCTTAGCAAGCCCACACACCCTCTGCATACTTCACATTCTGAACTCTGCTGTTCACAGACCCGCTCCCAAAAATGAAGATGAGATGATGGTCGCCATTTTCGAGTACATCGACCGCCTGTTCAATATAGTGCGGCCCAGGAGAGTTCTCTACATGGCCATCGATGGGGTGGTAAGTAACTCACAGTAACAGAAACCTGCAGCCAGAGAGACAGAGTTTAGGATGAGGGCTCAGTTTGGCTAGTTTGACCACAGCATGTGGCTTACTGCTAGTTCCCTTCCCTGATAGTATTGTCATTCATCTATCCTATTCAAAATAATCTGATGATATCTGGGTTTATGTAGACATGAAAATAGCTTTGATGGCCAACCTGAGATCACCTGCTGTACAGTAGAAATAAGACTCTGTTTAACTCTGATCAGGCTCCACGGGCCAAAATGAACCAGCAACGCTCTCGGCGGTTTCGTGCCTCCAAAGAAGGAGTGGAGTTGGCGGAGGAGAAGAATCGCATGAGAGAGGAGGTCATCCAGAGAGGTGTGTGTCATGTTTTCAATTCCTACACCATCGGATAGAAAATACAGAGAATGTTTGTTGACTTAAACCTCAGATGGTACAGAACATTACATGACATTTCCCTCCCGGCAGGACAGTATTTTCTCTGAGCTCCAGGCCAGAAAATACTGGTTGTTAATGGGAAATCACAAAACAGAACATTTTTGTGACCTTTGAGAGCTTTTATGCATAATTGTACTGACAGATCCAGGCTTTAAAAACTCACCTAGTGTGCTACTTTTTCACTTTGGAAGTTACAACTTTACAAAGGCGCATCATTATCTGCCCTGAATCTCGTTGTGCAGGGATGTTACCCGCTGCACGGTTGTGTTTCATGTATCTGAAGTATCGTTTACACTTGTCTAAGAGAGGAAACACTCTTTCCTCTCAACTCTCTTAACCCAGGACAGCAACTTTATACATTCACCGGCTAAAATAGCTGAAATTTAAGTCCTGAATTAATCACAACTCACTCTGGATGAGTAGTAGTGTTGTTCTCTGATACATGTTTCACTGAGTATTTGTGCTATTATCTGTCTTTTAATGTTAACCCTTCATGCTCTGTGTAACCTTACTTGTTAATATTTTATCCTCTACAGGAGGTTATCTCCCACCTGAGGAGATTAAAGAGAGGTTTGACAGCAACTGTATCACTCCAGTAAGTGGGATAATTATTACGTTCATTTTTTAAAGTAAAATCAGTGGTTTTGTCTTCTTTCTCCTCCTAGAACTTATTACTGGATGTTTTCGCTTCTTTTATTGCTGCTTCTTACATCTTACAATAATGTTTATTGTTTCCTTTTTGTTTGTTTTTTATTCATGTTTTTAGCGTTTGTTTCTATGATGGTACCCATTTAAAAGAAGGCGTGTGTTCCTGAAAGTGTTTTTTGCAGGCGTATAGAGAGAGTATATATATTTACTTGTAACAGACAGGTTTTGACTTCTTATGTCTCCAGGGAACAGAGTTTATGGACAACTTGGCACAGTGTCTTCGATACTACGTCGCAGACAGACTCAGCAATGATCCAGGATGGAGGAACGTCACAGTATGTGTAACTCTGCTGCTCTGGCTTTCAATAAAGCAGGAAATGTTACCAGCAATTTCTTATTTTATAGACAAAACAGTTGATAAATCAACCAATCAAAAAATAATATGAACATTTAAACAAAAATCAACAATGTTAAAATGAATTGTCTGTTTTTACTTTTAGTTTTCAGCTCTTGGCAGTTTGCATGTTACACCTCGGTTGTATGTTGACAACCTTTAACCTTTTGTCGTCCAGGTCTTCCTGTCTGATGCCAGTGTCCCAGGTGAAGGTGAACACAAGATTATGGACTACATCAGGAGACAGAGAGGTACAGCTGCCTTACACCAATAAACTTACAATTATTATCAAATAACCGATACATGCCTGTAGCAATACGAAGGATTATATTAAAGCACATATATACTGTAGCAGGACACACCATAAACAAAACACAACAAAAGTTATAAAACAGCAAAAGAAGCAAATACAAAATGCATCCAACATTCATAACAACAGACAAATGAATATCACACATCATTTGCAGCTGGCAGAATTCAGCCAACTTGACAAACTGAAACACATGAAGAGTTGTTGGATATCATGTTGACACTTTGATCTGTGGGTCAGAAATATGTGGACTGTGGTGAACACAAGTCTGAACCTTTTGTACACACACAAACACTGTACGACATTTTGTTGACTCACGTTTGTGACTCACTTTGACAGCTCAACCCAACCACGACCCCAACACACACCACTGCCTGTGTGGAGCTGATGGTAAGTCTTTAAATCCACCGTCTGAAATGTAAAAGAAATAAAGAATAAGTACAATAAAATACAAGTTAAATGATTAATATGTGTTATCAGCCAGAAGTGAACTTGTTTTGTTATTTGACTACTTAGTAAGATGTAAACAACTCTGTCACAATTTCCACCTTGTTGAAAAAAACACCTTTTCTTTCTGTGGTGACTGATGATCAGCTGACCTGATCATGCTCGGCCTGGCCACCCACGAGCCAAACTTCACCATCATCAGAGAGGAGTTTAAACCCAACAAACCCCGCCCCTGCGCACTCTGCGGACAGATAGGTCACGAAATCAAAGATTGTCAGGGGACGGCCAGAGAGAAACAGGGACAGGTGAGCTCTGCTTGTACTTCTGGAGCTTTCTGTCAACATGTATAATGTTGCAGTATAGAGAAAATGTGTAACATGGCTGCTGAATTTTGGAATCACTGACCGGCACTGTTTTTATGATAATAGAATTTTTGTCGAAATGCCAGAACCAAGGCTAAAAGTTCTACTTCGCCTACAAAGACGAGCTACGAAGCAAATGGGGAAAAAAACAAATGTCAGATGTTTTTTTCATTTTGCATTAAGCTTTATAGTTTTTTAATCAGCTTTCCTCAAGAGCTTCGATCAGCAAAATTCAGCAGGTGCTATGAAGCAATATGGATATTTTGGTGAACACAGCAACATAAGTGGGAAATGAAAATGTTAATCTTATGATGCACCTTTAATGTTAACAAAAGTTGACTGGAATAAATGTCAGACCAGGAGCTTTCTCTTCATTTGTTGTCATATTTGCAGATTCCTTAATGTTTTAAACTATAACAACTTTCTGTCTGTACATGCAGAAATGTGCCATAAATTGGACTTCATTTTCTCTGTTTTCTTCTTCTCTTTCAGCATGATGAGTTTGCAGACTCGATGCCAGTTTCTGAACAGGAGTTCATATTTATCAGGCTCTGTGTGCTGCGGGAGGTATGATACTTATTTTCCGCAGGGAATAAATCACGTCCTTGCTTCTTCTGGTATTTTAAAAAGTGACCGTGTTTCCCCTAAGGTGCACTATAGTGTCTGTTTAATGAATGTCCATCACACAGAATATTTAAGACACTACTCATCTGATTTC
The DNA here is from genome assembly GCA_003416845.1 of Oplegnathus fasciatus. NCBI lineage: Eukaryota > Metazoa > Chordata > Actinopteri > Centrarchiformes > Oplegnathidae > Oplegnathus > Oplegnathus fasciatus. Next base: position 1,043,392 of record NTHP01000291.1, on the reverse strand, counting down.
CATTGAACTCTAATGATGCGTGTCATTACTCTTATTAGTACATTTTTGACAGTATTTTAGATTTCATTTTGAGAAGTGCTTTAGATGTTAATGTGTCCTGGTAATTTATTCTAATAATTCAGACAGCTGTAAAATATTGGCCACGTATTCAAGTTCATAAATACGATACAAATTCATCACTTAGTCTTATTTCTCAGCCTGACGTCCCTGAAAAATCATCAGAATTGTTCAGATGTTTTTAATCGATTTTTGTTCTGGATGTAATTGTGGCTGTGTTTGAACTGGAATGGGTACTAGAGCGAACGTTGGCCTCAGAAATAAAAGCACCTAACAGATATCTGCATTCATTCTCCTGTCCTTCCATGTTTCCAGTACCTCGCCAGAGAGCTGACCATGGCCAGCCTGCCGTTTCCCTTTGACTTTGAGAGGAGCGTAGACGACTGGGTCTTCATGTGTTTCTTTGTTGGAAATGACTTCCTACCGCACCTGCCGTCCTTAGAAATCAGGTGAGCTTCAGGACGCCTTTTGATGCTGAAAGGTAGTTTGAATATAAGAAAAGTAGTAGCGGTAAAAAGTGCTGAGGTATAATACTTATTTATGCAGTTTTGGAATTTTTTAAGCAGCCTGATGACTCAATTATTCCAGCTTTACTCCAGAAGCAAACCCAGAAGTGGGCGAGACTTCAACTTTCTTTAAGCTTCACAAAAACAGGGTTAATTGCAGGACAGTTGTATTGTGTTTCTTTAGATAGCGCAGGTGTTTTCTTTACTCTCTGTATAGAACACAACCTGATTATTCACTTTCACAGTGACTGTAATCCTGCTCACTTCACTTTAACCTCCAACACTGATCAGACTGAAAACTGGTGGAGAAGCTCAGGCTTCTATTGTTCTGTTTCACTACACTTCTTTAGTGTTTTTGTATTTGTATAAGGATAAAATAGAGCTCCAGATGTTGGTTTGTTACCTGCCAGAGTGGCTGACGGGGCAGCAAAGCTTCCTGCTGATGTCAAAGATAAATCAGTGTTTGGTGTCACTTCAATGTCCCATCCCGATTCTCATTTAAATTTAGAGTGAAATACTCGTCTTTAATTATTCACCAGTGTTGTTTTCGTTTCTTGCAGAGAGGGAGCGATAGATCGACTGGTCAACATCTACAAAGACGTTGTGCACAAAACTGGAGTGAGTACCATCAAGAATTTGTGTCGTTCAGTGTTTCCAGCCGTGGATTATTTTTCTTTAAAGCAGCTCTGACTATCTGGTACTGTGGCTTGTATTTGTCTGTAGGGCTACCTGACAGAGAACGGCTACGTCAACCTGGAGCGAGTTGAGATGATCATGCAGGCGGTGGGCGTGGCTGAGGACAACATCTTCAAGAAACGCAAAGAGGACGACGTAAGATTTCTGCAGTTTCACCCAGTGATCATTAGAATTTTGGCTTATAAAGACACGAAGGCTTTGTATCAAGCCTCAGAGTATTGGACACCAAAGTATCAAACCTAGGTTTATTTATTCTCTGATAATTTTGCCAACTTTAGACTATTTTTAAGTTCTTTTAGGAACTTTTGTTTTATATTTATCAAAATAAGGTAATGCAAAAAGAATTACGTTGGTTTTGATATTGAAAGTCAGGTTCAAATGATGCCCAGCCCCAAGAGACAGAAACCTCTGTTCGATCACACAGCTAGCTGCAGCCAGGCCTGTTTACCACAGTAGTATACTATATCTCTAATCTAAACTTGATTAATCGCTTTCTCTGATTGACAAGTCTTCATTTTCTTTCTTTTAGGAGGGCTTTAAGAGAAGAATGAAAGAGAAACGAAAGAGGATGAAGGTGAGTAAAGCAGGTGGATGATGATGATACTGTTTGCTGTGTTGTTTTGTACACTGGCTGGTAAATCTTACCTGTATGGACAAAGTTTGAGGAATTCTTCAGTGATGGTGAAACTGTGCACGTAGAAGAGAAACTGCAATATTAATGACTGTGCTGATGAAAATTAGAGCTCATTCAAGCGTGTTCAAGTTTCCACATTCTCACATTCTGCTTAATCAGCTGATGTTCGGTTACATCTCCCACTAATTCCATTTAGGACTGAACTCTCATTGAGTTATAGCAAATATGCTCCCGCTTATTTTGTCATTAGCATTTTAATCAATTGTTGTTTTTTTAGTTAGTAGTAGTTTGTGTTTTTTAAACTCGCAGTGGTCAGCATTCGTTTTTTCACTCTTATTTTCTTAACATTCTCATAAAAGAGCTGAAATGTTTTCGTGTTCAAGATCAGAACAGATGTGTCGAGGCCACCACACATGCTCATCAGCAATAGATTATAATAGAAATTATTTTTGAGTAATGATACAAGCATCAGCGCCCCTCTTCCACTCTGCCATATTGTCAAGGTGTCATCTTGTTCAAACACTCCGATCCCGATGTTCACTGAAACTTTCTTAGAATTAAAAAAGAAATGGAAAAGCTCAAGTCTGAATTTTGACACATGCTCATACATGATACAGCGACTGTAGTGTACAGACAGTTTTGTTTTTCCCTCATGCGCTATCGCAGGCGGAGCAGCGGGGCCCCGCCTACCTGACCACAGGTCAGTTTGCGCCTCAGGCCCTGGGGAGGAGAGACCGACCTGAGGCCGTCCAGAATGCTCGGCACCAGGCCTACGACATGAGGATGCAGTCCAGGGAGCAACACAACAAGGTACGACAGGTTGTTTATGTAAGACATGGAGTTCCTGTGCAGCTCTGGAGATCTGGAAAATGATTCGAACAAGATCCAGGTCTTAAAAAATTTGGTTTACCCAAAAAATACTTGTTGTCAAAGTAACAGTTTTATAAGAGCTCCAACACAGACCTGGGGAGTGGAGACATGTATGGGGAAACAATTTGAAAATTCAAACAAAACGGGAAATTAAGGATTTTGCTTATGTGAGATAAAGTTAAGAATCACACAGTTTTATACCGGACTGATATCATCATATGTTACTGAGGAGAATGATCTCCTTTAGAGTGAATATTATGAGTGAGCTGAGCAAGTTACTGACTAGCATTTTGACAATAAAACAAAACCTAGATATTACAACAGTGTTTTGTGTTTGTGTCGTTTGAGGCTGTCCAGTTACATGTTGTAATATTTTGAGCGATGTGGTTGTCACGTTGCTCATCTTCAAGAGCAAAGGACATTTTTCTTTGTAACATGGTGATGAATCGTCGTTGCAGGAGTGCAGTCATGATGAAGTGTTGTTTTTATTCTTTTTTTCTCCAGGATGCTGCTCAGTCCCTGAAGGCCATGATGAGGAACGGTGGCAATGTAAGTTCTTGGTGAAATGGAAGATGGACACGTGCACGTAAAATTATACAGCGTTGGTTTTAATTTGGTTCATTCCAACATTGCAGTAAATTTATAAAATACAACATATCAGACTTTATCAGGCTTAGAGCAGTTAAATCCTGGACCAATTTATGATAAAAGATTGTACAAAAGTTACAAAATTCTTTCACAATGTTATAAAGTGATTTCTGTCATTGTCCTATTGTTTACACAGTCCACCAAGCTTTATCAGGATGGAGACAGGCATTCAGTGTCTGACAATAAGATATATTTGAAAATAAACAAAACAAAAATTGAGTCACTTAGAACCAGATGGTTTAAATTGTTCACAAATTCAGTGAATTAAGTCAAAGAAATGAGTATGTCCTTGTTGTAACTGCCCCTCAAAAACTTGGTTATCTAGATTCTCGAATATAATCCTCCTTTCAATGGCAGAGCCTTTTTTTTTTGTTGTTGAAAACTTTATTGGAATCAGCCATCGTCATACACTTTACAATCTTCTGCCTCTCTTTACTCTGGAGTGTTTGTCTACATCTGAAAGGGTTGGACTTTAGTGTGGACACACGAAGTTGGACAGAGATCCACTTTTGACGTGCCTCTTGGCTGGTGCCTGTAGAACGTAGTGTAATTCTGCTAAATATACATAATTGAAAAATTGATTTTCATTCATCAAGAAAAAAACTGTACTACTGTTATCTTTATCACCCAGCAGTAATCTAAAAGTCTTTGATCAATACAATATGTCCAAGATCAAAAGCATTTAATTCTCTAGCAGTTCATCTTTTTGATCTTGTTCATCACCATCCTTGAAAAAACGTCTCTAGATTGGTTAAAATGTCCTGCTGTGAAATGATGTCACCCTTTCTTATGTATTATATAAGTTATATTGTAGCTGAACAGCAGTCTGTTTGAACATGGACGCTGTCGTGTGGATCAGTTCAGGGTCGTGTTTCTGTTTAACGTGTCTGTTAAGCGGTTAAATTTCCTGCCCGTGTGCAGCGTTTCATATATATCTACCAACAATAGCTGTCCATACATTAGCACATGAATGAAAAGAGCACAAAGGCCTCTGGGAAAAAAAGGAAGGTTAAGTAGCTAAGGTAGTGATTATATTTTTATTTCTTCTTTCAAACAAGGGAAACAGACTTGCGTACATACAGCAGCTGTACCAGACAGCAGTTTATCTTTGACTCGTTATCAGTAAAAAGATTTTAAAATCCAGTTGTTTATATGATGTAACAACAAACATCATTGTCAAATACAAGACAGGCTCCTGAAAACATATTTTTAATTGACACTAAACATAACATCCTTTCAGTATTTTACCGCTGATATTTATTTTTATTTACGTGATATAAATATGTGTATAAAATAATTATTTAGATTTTAAGACATCACTGATCATGTCTGTCTTTACAGCATACAAAGCAATATTTCTCAGTTAGGCTACATGTTAAAAAGCACAATCACACTTCTGCCGAATAGAAAATGTTTAGAGCTGAAATTATTAGCTGATTAATGAATCGACAGAAAAATAATTGTAATAACTATTTTGATAATCGATTAATCGTTTGAGTAATTTTTTTTTGAGCAAAAAATGCAAAACATTCCCTAATTCCAGTTTCTCAGTTGTGAGGATTTAACGGCTTTTCTTTGTCTTGATAATGAAGATAATTGTTAATTGGTCACATTTAATCATCTTTTTTTAAAATCGAACACACTGAAAGAAAATCAGAATTTCTAAAATATGACTTTTGAAGTTTTGTTTGTTGGGACCGTTGCTGCACTGATAAAAACTAATGACAGTTCTCATTTTCTGCTTTTCTTCTGATTTGCATCTTTTCTTCTACTTTTTTGTTCTGGGTTTTTGTCACCCTGCCCAGTCGTCTGCAGGGCCCAGCGACAGCACAGACAGCAGGGGGCTGAAGAGGAAAGCTGAGGACAGTGACAGCGAGCCGGAGCCTGAAGACAACGTCAGGTAAACCTGCGCGGGCTGTGTGGGCGGGGTCAAGGTGGAGGGTGGGGTCAGGGCGGCAGCCCGGACACATCTTGTGTTTAGATTTGCAGTGAATACAAGCTGCCGTCTGGGGAAGTAACTGTGGGAACGTTTACATCTGCTTCTTAGTGATGATTACAAGATGGACCTGCTTGAGCTTTTTAACACCTCCAAAGTCTCTCAGTAGTTGTCATTTATTGTGGAAGTTCTTCTTCTTCCTTGTTAAAACCTGGCGCCTACATTATCCATAATGCACCTCAACCGCCGACAGTTCGGTCTGAGATTCGGGTGTGTTTTGCCTGGAGTCTCTAACCGGCAGTAGAGATGAGGAGCTACAGAGGTCTGGCCATTTTTTTCCCATTTTTAAAACTTAGTCTTCAAGTGACGCTGACTCAAGTGACATCACTTGAGGAGACGGCTCCCTCTGCAGACACAAGAGGCTTTATACTATGTTTTCCACATATGCAAACCGGGAATCACACTTTGATGTATAAAAAACACTTAGGGTTGGGCGACAGGACGAATATATTGGCTATCGGCGATGACTGAGTCCATCGCCAGTTGATTTCTTTTTTTTGGGGCGGGGGGGGGCGATTAAGAGCTTATTTCTGCTGGAGCCAGGAGAATGGACGGAAATTTGTATTCTACAGCGCACAGGGAGAAAAGAGTGAAACGAAACAAAGTCATTTCTCTTTCTATGGTCTTGGGAACAGAAGCGATTTGAGACACATGCTTTACCTGAATAGCTCAGCACATCCCTCCCCAGCAGTTGGCCAGGATCGGCCTGCTGGAGCCAGGTACTGCAGAGGCTCGGCGAGGCCACCGTAGTGTTCAGCGTCAAAGTACCTACTGTGGGCATGATTTTGAGTCGATTCGGCACTCGGAAATATTTTTAAATCACTTTTTAAAGAATGAAAGCGAGAAAGGAAAAAGTCAGCGATTATCTCCAGAACGGCTGGGAGTTGCGACACCAGCCTTGGCTCGTTGGCTCCGCACAATTAAAACCAAAATAATGCCAAACAGGGAATTTTGTTTTCTTTTTTCTAACTATCTCTTCCATGATTGTTAGCTGAAAATGGCGTGTGGGGAGTGGGGGACTCCCCCCCCTGCGTGCGGCGCACACACACCTGAGCGAATATATCGGCGATCGGTGGTTGTTGAACGTGGCTGTAATTTAAACATATCGCCCAACCCTGTTGAGAATCGATAGAATGATCACAGAGATTGCTCAGAATTGTTTGTAACTCTTTTTTTGGCTCGTAAAGCTTATTGTTGGTTCTGTGAGTACTTTTTCAAAAGAATTACCAGCCTCGCCATTTTAGCCAAAAATAAACTTTATTGACACACAGTCACTGCTGGTGTCTGCATGTAGTAAAAAAAAATGCCTTTAAAGTAAATCTTTAGCGACCAGCTTCAGTCAGCGAAGATGGCGTTAACAAACACAACCAGAGAGATTCGCTCATTAATGCCACAGTGCTGCAGCGCAAGCTGTTTAACACTCTGCCACCTCTCCAACACAAACACACACACTCACCCCTCTGCTGAACAGCTCCCACCTCCCTCTGCACGTGATTAATATGGAAAGCAGGAATATTCGAGTAAATTCCTCTGTGACGCACTCGTCAAAGCTGCTAAATCCATCGGGCTAAATTGGTATTCATGGAGGCTTTCCTCTCAGGAGTCGGCGCTCCCTGCGGGCCGCTCCGAGGATCCACCACACAGATGCTGGACGGCCTTGATTATGTGTGCAGAACGGCATCGCCGCCCCAAATCTACCAAGAAGTCAAAGCCATTAAACTATTCCAGCAGCAGTGAGGAAGTTAATGCAGTTTTTTTTAGCCTATAGATGAACAGAGCAGCATCTTCAAAGCTTGTGATTTTAAGAAGCAAATGTATCGTTAAGGTGCATTCACACTACAAACATCTGATTGTCTCATCCAATAGTCACTTACGCTCATGCTCAACAGGAGAATGAATTTACATTTCAAGGTCACAAACAATGTGAGTAATGAAACAAATGGCTGTAGTGTTAAAGCCACAGCATCCCTACAGTTGATTCATTATAAACGGAGGTGTATGTACTGTATGTCTGGGGACCACCGTGGTGCGTTTTGGCATGAGTGTAGGTGGGGGAACAGTGAAACAGCAATTATTTAAATTTCAACACAAATCCAACACCTTGTGAAGTCGTTTCTCGCTGGAGGTGCCGAGATTCAGACGGAAATTACAACCGAGTTGGAATGAAAGCATTAGTTCATAGTTTTGTGGTCGCTCAGGATTTCAGCTGGTTGTCTTGGGATGTTTATTCTGTCCAGAGTGAGAAAATCACTTCTGGAGCCTTCAGACGTGGATATTAAGCTGGGCAGCCACTCATCTAGATTTTAAACTTGAATTGGTCGCCCTCCCTCAAATTTTAGAATCCAGACGAATTTCCTCCTGATCGGCTGTCGTTTAGCGTCATGACGTCTGATCAGACAATCAGCAATCGGCTTGTTGATCGGCTGTCTTGGAGTTGAGCAGATTTCCTCTGAGGCTGCTGTTACAGATCTTTAAACTTTAGTCAGCTTGTTGTTTTGGTAGTATTTATACATTCTGACAGTGCAGAACGACCAATAAAACGTGCGTTAATGCAGTATACAGGATTGATAAAATCATACAGTGTCTGCTGAAGTTAATGTCTTTCTTTATCGTAGTCGACTGCTGAGGTTTAACACTTTTCATTCCAGGACTGCGTGTCTTTGTGAAGAAAACTAGTTCCACCTTCTAAATAGTTTTGATCAGTTCATTTTAACCATGTTCATGTGTGCTGCAGGTTGTGGGAGGAGGGCTGGAAGCAGAGATACTACAAGACCAAGTTTGACGTGGACGTGACAGATGAGGATTTCAGGCGGAAGGTGGTTAAGTCGTACGTGGAGGGTCTCTGCTGGGTGCTGCGCTACTATTACCAGGTAACACTGAACTCATTCTGTGGCTTTGTTTACATGTTCTCATACAGTGAAATAGTGTCTTAACCTGAACTTTCATGACAGCGTTTCATCTGTAAGGTGGCTGTTCTGCTGAGAAACTACATGTTTTTGGTCGAATGTGGCCTTGAGGATGGTTTAACTTGTTACTGTGGTTAGATGTTGGCACTGGTGAAAGATCTCCTGAACTGAAGGCTTTAAATGCTTCCTTTGAACTATTCGAATTATTTCGTCACCTTTCACCTAGCTTCAATCAGGCCAAAAATTTCACCTCTAAATCCAGCAGAATTTAGCCTTCCTTAATAAAACCGAGCACTACACTTTTGTGAACCGTTCCAGTCCTGTTTCTGAGTTACATTCAAATTCTGTCAAGATCCTCAAATGATTTTTAAAGTCTTTACACATTTAAACATTAAAAGCTATGCTACAGGGCTTCTCTCTTTGCACTACGACACATAATTTTATTTTTCCATCAAGATGTCAGCTCTTAATAACTGTAGTTCATCACAGTTGTCGTTAACGAAATCGACGTTTAGCTCTAATAATAGCTAAATAATCAGTATGTTGTTTAATGTAACAAACACTTTACTTTAAACACAATAAAGTGCTTTCAGTATTTCAGGTGATACTGTTTTATAGAGCGACAACATGTATCGCAACAGCAGAAAAAGCTTAGATCACGACAGTACAAACAACTGATAAGAAATGAACGACTTAAAGCTATGTGTTACTGTATTCATGGTGCAGTTAGAAAAACTGGACTCATTCAGCTGTGGTGAAAGTGTCGACTGTTTAAAGATGTTTCTGTGACCTTTGCTTTCATGAAAATTAATAACTGGATGGATGTTCAGTTACGCACAAAATAAATCTGTATTTAGAGATTCAAAACATGCTGCAGGTTTGTTGAAAAGGTTTTAGTCTCATTCTTCTTTAAAGTTTTATTTTCTAACCAAATTCAGTTTTATATCTGATCATCTCAGATCATATATCAGTCATTCTGTCCTAAGAACTGACACCGAATGGGCGACCAGTGTTCGTAACAAAGCGACAGGTTTTCTGTTGAAAGTCAAGAAGTCCTTAGTGTTGAGTGTCTCAACAAATAAACAGTGTCTGATATCTCCACTTATTGTTTGCAGTGTGATTATACACTAAATCATTTTATTGTTGTAAAATATTGATCTTTATCTTGAAATGAAATAATCAGCTGTGGACCCTCTCCAGAAGAGCCGGGGCGTCTCGGGCTGAGCCGGGGGGATTTGTCCGGGCTGATTGTGAGCCGTGTATATGCACGCTCTGTGTTGACTTCACATGCTCTCCTATCCAAAGCCCGTCTCAGGGGGCTGTTCTGGATGAATTCATTAGCGGGCCCTCGGCGGACGGGGACGTGTCTGCTCTCTGCTGCCACACATTCACGGTTCTGTCCGCCGCTGCAGAGTTATGATCACGCACACCTCGCCAAATGATCAGGGAAGGCAGAGCTGGGTTTATCCAAAACACAAAAGACAAGATTCACACGTTGTTCTGTATCTCAGTTTTTCAGATCCTTTGAGTTTGTAGGTGTGTGACCCTGATGAAGACGGCATTTTCCATGCTGACAGTCTATTTGGGACGGCTCACCTGAAATTTTATTTTTGTATATATTTTTTTTTCTTTCAAAAATCAAACACATATAGTGGGAAGACAGACCGTCTTTATCATGAATTCATTTCTTTTCAATAATTTGACCACAAATTAGAAGAGTTTTCTTACAAATAGCACTGGGCACATAAAAACATTTTTTTAGTAAAACGATCCAATATCGATTCTTAAATTTCCAGGGTCAGTCTTTGTGTTGGTGCCTTTGCTCTGTGAATATGTGTCGTGTAGACTGGTGTTCCTTGTTATAAATAATGCAGATTTGTTTTCCTCGGTTGCCTACTTTGCCCCACAACTTTATAACAGTGAAATGTGTTTACATGCACTCAGTTGCCAGTTTAATGCCGTCTAATACAACAGCCCTAAAATAAAATCTACCTTTAGGAAGGTTATAAAGTTTGTTTTTCTTTTTGAGAGATGATTAAACTTTATGGTCATTTTGAGGGCTGTTTGCGCTACTGTTGAGTTCTGTTGCATCATACTGAGAGGTGTTTCTAATATTTAGTCCACCCTCGTCCACCCTCATAGATTTCAGTGGGGTGTACAAAATATTAGAGACACCTCAGCAGGATTCCTTTCATGACTGCATCGTTTTTAGCTAGATGTACCCAATAAACTGACAACTGAGTGTTTCATTTTCACTCAAAGAAATTTCATATTCAAAAGAGAACAACAGTGTGCTTGTGGATTAGAAATAGATTTAGATTCCCAGCACACAATCTGAGAAGCACCTTTATTTTGAATATTGGTTTTCACCTGATTTACTGGAATCTTAAAGGATTCGAACAAATTTAAATGTGGGGAAAAAATCTAAATGAGTAGGATGGGGAGATCAGAGCCAAGCCCGAACAAGTCTTATGTCTTGTGTCTACTTTAATGGACAACCTAGATACTGCTTAATAATGATGATGATGTATAATTAATTAATGCATTACATGAGACAAAACAACTAATTTCATTAATCTTTATTGATAGATTAATCAGCCTACACGCATTGTAGTTGATTTTCTTTTCAACTGCAATTTGATTCCAATCATTAATTGTGACTAGTGCTGAAACGATTAGTTAATTAATTGATGGACTGAAATTAATCGCCAACTATTTAATAATCGATTGATGGTTTAGGTCATTTATCTACAAAAAATATCAGACATTTTCTGTTTCCTGTGCTTCTGTATATCGTCTTAATTGACATAAAAAATGTAACGTTGTTGGGTTTCAGTCATTTGTTTGTCCGTCACCTTCCCGTTTTATAGACTAAACGATTAATCAGGAAAATAATTAATAATAAAAGCATAGGTTAGCCCTAAATTGGCCACCAGAAGTTTCCTACAACGGTGACCCAACATGATTAAATCGTCCAGATAAGATTACTCAAAGACGAGAGAGAACACGAGCTAGCAGCTTGTTTTCCTTGTATCAGTTGTTGGGGAAACAGTAAATACATTTTTTTTTTTCGTCGTGGTTTGTGGTCTTTGACCCCGCCGGCCGCAGTCACAAATGAATTTCTCCTCGAGACAAAACATTTCAGCATATTAACATAAATGATTTGTGCGATTATTTGAATGTGGAGATTGGAGCCTCTTCTACCTTTTATTATGGTAAAGTCCCATATTATCATTTGAATGACCATCTTTAATAATAGAGTGCTGAGATGTGAGGATTGGTGGGTTTATCAGAGGGCCTCGTTTTCTCAGAGGTGGATTGTGGGAAGTGAAGGTCGTTCTTTGGTGTGAGACGTGTTTGTTCAGGAAGGACAAGTGCTCCAAATGCTGGATCTGCAGGATTAGATGTTTTTTTTTGTTTTTTTTCTACTGCTCTTCTTCTTTACTCCTACATAAACATTTCAAAAACACAGAGCTGAGGGAGGGAATTATTTTTGAGATCTTTTCAAATACTGGATCGGTTTTTTTGGTTTATTTTTTTTTTGCTCCATTGTAGTTAAAGCAAAAAAAAAATCCAGCTCCCAAACACCATCAACATCGAAGTTTGAAAGTGTAGCAACAAAAGACAGAAATTTAATTTTGGCGTTGAAGCCTCTGAGCAGGCAGTTCAGACTATTTCACATTTACAGTTTAAAACACACTCTGGCTGATCAGGATTCAGGCTTGTGAAGGTTTTTAAATGTCAGCTCAGCCACGTTAGTCTGATCAGATTGGATTTTAAGCTTTGCACTGCAGTGGAACTTCTGTGGAAAAAGGGCAAAGAAAAGCTTTTTTCTTTTCATTTCCGAGCCGTCTTTAAGTGTTTTTTTGTCCTGTTGGCTTGTTAGTCAGGAAATTAAGTTGAAGTCTAACACTTAAAATGAAACTCTCGTGTAGCACAAATCAAAACCAGCCACCAAAAGTGAACCGTAGAGCAGGCGCAGAAAATGAATCAACAACAATTTTAAATGATTGATCACTTGTCACTTTATTAAATCTTTCATCAAAATAAAAATGCCAAACATTCTCTGGTTCCAGCTTCTCGAATGTGAGGATTTGCTGCTTTTCTCTTTTTTATATCATTATAAAATATCTTTGGGTTTTGGACTTTGAGACACAACTAATGATTTGACGACGTCTTTTTGGGCTCTGGAGAATTGTAATGGACGTTTTTACTATTTTCGGACATTTACATAATAAACTAAAAGGCA
>NTHP01000291.1:1012358-1030819 GCA_003416845.1 Oplegnathus fasciatus | reverse complement strand
GGTTTGGTAAAACACAGGCAGCACATGGCCTGTATGTGGCAGACTTTGGGTTTCTTCTGACATGTAAAGTTATAATAAAGTCAGTGATTGTTTCCATGTTGATTTGCAGGGCTGCGCCTCCTGGAAGTGGTACTTCCCGTTCCACTACGCGCCGTTCGCCTCCGACTTCAAAGACATCAAAGGGATGTTCACCGAGTTTGAGAAGGAGACCAAACCGGTAAAAATGGACTAAAACTTTCCTCTGCTTTTTCTCTTCTTCTTTCTTTTGTTGTCTCATGTCCTCTCATGATCGCGATCTAACACATTTTTTTTTTTTTGTGATCAAAGCTCAAATCAAATGACAGTAACACTGTGGCTTATGGTGTTTTAGTGGATTTCTATAATAACGCCTCTATCTGGCATAGATGGCATTACACAAGTTTTTCATATCAATACAGACCATTCAGGATTAAGTTTTGGATAACGAACACATCTGCTGGTACACACTTTTAACTGTTGTCTTTTTTTATGTATATAATGAATATTAAATTAGAAATAAATAAGATAACAATAAAGGAACATTTTTAAAAAGTACAGTGCTGGAAAATGTAATAAGAAGTCATAACTATCACTGCGTGCTGGATCACAATATTAAGTTTGATTTTGACAACCTTCTTCCTACCCTGGACATGATTAATCCTCATTACAGTGGAGTTCAATAAGAACTGATGAGACTGTTGAATTTTGTGACACTAAGATACTGCTGAGTATGTAAATTACTTGTATGTTGTTGTTGTTGTTGTTGTGTGCAGTTCAAGCCACTGGAGCAGCTGATGGGAGTGTTTCCTGCCGCCAGCGGCAACTTCCTGCCCCAGACATGGAGGAACCTCATGAGCAGTCCGGTCAGTGTTGAGTCCAGAATGAGGCGCGTAGAGATCAGGAGATTGTTGTGATGATTCAGACGTCTTTAAAAATGTTACAAGTTGAGATAGATTTGGGGGAAAAAGTCGACTCATTAGTGAAGTTAAAATGCGACAGATCTGCAGGTAAACTTTTCAAACGCAGACTTTCTCAGAGCAGAATACTTTTCAGTCAACCTCGGCCTGAAATAAGCTGCCTCATCTTTTACGAGTTGTAGTTTCTCAAATCTCTTCTCTCTCTTCATCTTATTTTAAACACTTCTTTTGACACAGGATTCTTCCATCATCGACTTCTACCCCGACGACTTTGCCATCGATCTCAACGGCAAGAAATACGCCTGGCAGGGTGAGTCACTTTCCTAATCAATCACCTAACACTGAAAGGTGATAGATATTTTTAACACTACTGAGACTTGCAGTTTTATATCATGATCTGTATTAAACACCTGTAAAGATTCTACAAGGGATGCATTTAAAGTAATTATTTCACAGGTTGTGTTTTTGGGGCCTTTCAAGTAGCTGGATTAATTCTACCCACTGAGCGTGCGTTTGCTTTCCAGAGTGGAGAGATAATTATTTTTGGGGTCAAGGGGGATGCCTTGTTTACTGTTGTATTGTTTTTTTTCTCACCAAACTCGCAGCCTCACTAACGAGCAAAAGCAAAAAAATACTTTTTTTTGTTTGTTTGTTTGGTTTTCATTGGATTTGAAACATTAACTCATTGGGTGCTGTAAACACTACTAGAGGTTAAATTCATGTATTTGTGCTTTTTTTTTTTTGAAGGTGTGGCTTTGTTGCCTTTTGTGGATGAACGTCGGCTGAGGGCGGCTCTGGCTGACGTCTACCCCGACCTCACATCTGAGGAAGGTGAGCAAAAGCCCCTCAGTGTAAAACTCTGGATTTCTTTTTTAACGAACTTCACCTTCTGTAACAAGAGGTGATTAGTGTTCGACACAGACATGACTTTTATATTTATTTATTTATTTATTTAGTTAGTTTGTGAGTCATGAAGTTTGACAGCAGTGGGACAGGAAGGACTGGGGGAAGACACGAGAGAGCACATTGGCCAGAGAGAAAATGTTTAGAGATGATATTATTCAGATTAAATTGAATTTACATTATATAAATGAGAAGAGATTCTTAAGTTTAACAAAAGAATCAGAACACATCTGTGTGCATTTGCGCTCCAATATTTATATTATTTCTATTTTCTCTGTTATATTTATAACTGTAAAATGTTTATACCTTAATAATAGAAAAGCTTGAGCTGTGACTTTGTTATTTCTGGTTATTTTTATTAAATTATGGGGGGAACTGACAGATCTCTCTGCACTTTTGTTACCGTTCTTAAAGTTTCATTGGGGCAAATTCAAGACTGCTCAGGACAACCATTAAAATATACTTTCATTGCACCTGCTGCTGTGACCACAGTTAAGAAAACAATTAGATTTACTGGAAACTACCTCATTTATTAAACACAAGACAGTTTTCTTTCCATTTTTGGATCAATGATAATATATGTAATGTTTACTGTTGGTCCCTCCTCTTCTTTCTTTCTTCCTTCTGACTTCTCTAGTCTGTTGTTTTGTCTCTCCTTTCTTCTCCTCTACCATCCGGTCCAGTAAAGTCAGAACCAGTCTGTCCAGTAATCACTGGTTTTCCCTCCCTGACCACAGCTGCTGTCTGTTCTCTGTTGCAGTGAAAAGAAACAGCCTGGGAAGCGACGTGTTGTTTCTCGGGAAGTCTCACCCACTCTTCGACTTCATCCATGAACTCTACCGTACAGAATCTCACGAGGTAACGAAACCCAAAGCTCCTGTCATATTCAGTCCAAATTCAAACTGCTTTTGTTTTAATACCTTTTTGAAGTCTTTTTAGCCTCAGACAGTCAATGTACTTTTAGACCAGAAGCAGCAGAGGGGCTGATGGGAAATGTGGTTGACAAATGGGAGCACCAACAACATTCAACATCTGAAAGTTTCACAATAGATTTGACAATATATCAGTTTGTTTCTCGTAGTTACGTTGCTTCATTGCTTCTTTATATTTACGTTTATTGTCTTGATGTGGCACAGCTGACACCCTCCCTTCTGCACACAGTCAGCTGCTCTGTCAGCTTCACACGTGTCTGTAATAATAGTCTTCTTCTGTGGTTCTCTGGATCAAACTGTCATATCCAGTAAAAGATCTGCATTACTTGCTGCGTCATTCTGCTGCAGATGTGTTTGTGTAGCTGTGCAGGTGTCTTCTCGGTTGGATTCAGCAGTGTTGATTATGCATTTGTAACCAAAGCAATTGTTGTTCAGACTCATATTTTACTCACTGGGTGAATACTTCTTAATGAGTGATGAGCAAAATGCAGAAAATGTACAACAGCGTGTGAAACTGCAGACATGAACCGGGTCTGATCAGATCGGGCTCAAACTAGGTGAGACATTATGACTCATTTAAAGACTCAGGTCAAGTTTCCATTGAAAGGCCTTTTTTAAAGCACCATCAAGTGTTTTTTTTTTCTTGAAACAAGATAAAAATCTGAAGGTCTGTTAAGCCAACCACTGATTTATCTATGTTAGAGTCTTACTAGTAGTAGAGATAAACATGTGAAGTTTGTCCTGGCGGTGGCAGTAGAGGACAGCTCATGGGGTCATTAAAATGAAAAAGGTTTACCCTCTGAGGAGCAAGAATGTGGTCAAAAAATTGCCTCAAACAGTTTATGGCTGTAGTCAACCAAAGAAAATCTTGGTCGACTGAAATTCTACGTCCTCTTCAACCAATCGATTGGTTGATGGGGACAAAAAAATCTACACGTTATCTCTGTATTAACTAAATCGCTCACACTGCACTCTACCTGGAAGCCTCAATTAATTATAAATAAACATAAAAAGCTATTTGCTGCATATTAAATTATTTTTAACCTAAATATTTTATACTGAAATGATAACAACAAACTCAGGTGACATGCCCATATGATTTCCAAAAATATAACTTTATCAACCGGTGATCCCAGCACGAGAACTGTTGAGGAATATACAGATTGATTTTAAGGTAATTGTTGTTGTCTTATTTTATAATAATACTAACAAACAGGACCCTCCACTGTTGTACCAGCCCGCGCTGTGTATAACAGAAATGGGCTCAGCCGTCTGGAGCCGTCGTAAGGGGACANGATAAGGCTGTTTATTAGACCAAACATATTGAAATATGCCAATTATATGTTCACACTCAAAGTCTATCAAGCGTTAAACACGAAAGTTGAAGGAGCATCCGACGAACATGGAAAAAAAACGTATGCCTGCTGTTTTTTGATGATATGCCGTGTTGGTTGTTGAGCTGTGATCAGAAAACTGCTGTGAGCAAAGCGTATATTCCACTTTTTTGTCATCCTGCGACTTCTTTGACATGGTGTCAATTAGTTTGGAGCCGAGTAAAGTAAGTTAGGCCGGCAGTCTCCGTTAGGTCGGGCGAGTTCAGAGTTGAAGACGGAGGTGTTTTGACTTCCTGTCTTATAAGTCTTACAGTCTGTTAAACCATACGATTATTAAAACAGAAACATATTTGTTGAATAAAATATATTCGAATATTATTTTTATTCATAATCAATGTAATTTCTAACACAATATAGCCTGTCACTCAAAAATAAAATACATCAGGTCTGCATGTGTCCCTCCCGCCCCTCCTCTCCTTATGAAACCAGCGATTGTCCGACCAATGAGATTTTGGTCGGACCAGAGCATATTGACCAAACAATCGACCAGCCGACCAGAAGGTGTCAGCCCTAAAACAGTCACTATAGTTACGCACATAAAATGAAAGAAAATAGACTTGAAGAGTGGAAAAAAAACCCACTTTGGTTCATGGTTACGCATGTATAGAGCCAGTACGTGGCCTGTAGACAGCTGGATTGATTAAAAATGGAAGCGTATTTGGTCTGTCAGATGCACGTGAGACAAACGACTGAAAAAACGCAGCTGAAACGCATCTTGTGTAGACACGTTAGGTTATAGACATCTGCGCAAAGCGGACACATTATCAAATATGTGAAGGGTTTATCCTCTGGGGACACTAAATGTGATCAGTGAATTTCATGGCACAAGTATTCCTTTGATGCTGACAGGACAAACACGCCTAGGCAATTCTCTATGATGCACATCATCTAATAAGGTGTCAGGATGAATAATGTAGTGTTGTAACAAATATGACTGGATATTCTCCTGCTGTTGCTCCATGGCTGCTGCCTTGACACCCTGAATCAAATCACCGTTTAGTACTGAATACAAACTCCACCTGTATCTCCTTCAGGGCACTGAGATCCCTGCAGAGCTGTGCCATGGAATCCAAGGTACATTAAATCTTGATGACGACCCTATTCTACCAGATAAGTAAGGAACACCTGCTTTGTTCTCACTTTTGTACATTTTGTCCCATCTTGCTCTGATTTTAACACTCTAACCTACTGAAGTAGAGCCGGTCCAGTGTGACGACTCTGACTTGCTTATTTATTCATTCTTTTTTGACTTTTTGTCCTTCAGGCCGGTAGAGTCACCCATCCCAATGCTGCGTGACATTGCACAGAACAGTGCGATCGGGTAAGGACCGTCTGTCATCAACATTAACTGTCTGAAATCAGAAGGAATAAACACTTAACAGTAGAATATTTGTCATATTTGTAGTACTTTTGTTCCAGTTTGAGATATCTGCAATTTGAATGCACTTCATAAACACTCATCGTGAATTGATCAGAATTTAAAAAGGACGGATGGTCATGTTGGTTTTTAGTTGTTCTGATACCGTACCAGCTTAACAGGCTGAATCCTCTGTATTTATACATACAGTGTACTGGCGGCATGCTGCGCTGCTATTCCTTCAAATACTTGTACTTGAACTCTGACTCTGCATATGTATGTCTGACTGGAATAAAAGGTGGTTATTGCATTTTCCATCATCTCAACATTTACACTTCAAAGACAGAGCTGATGTCAAATATGAGGACACAATAAGAGGAACGCCTATAAATCGAATGCAATCAAATACAGTCGCCACACAGCAAATCCCTTCTTTTTGAAGCTTATAATCAAGGATGCAACTGATCTTTATCAGTTTATCTGTTCATCGTTGTTTTTCAATTAATCGTTTAACCTATGCAACGTCAAACATTTCTTTGAGCCCAAGATAACGTCTTCAAATGTTTTATCTCACCGAAACCCAAAGATATTCTGATTACAGTGATATAAAACACAGAAAAGATGGCAATATAAACCTTCATATGCAGTTCAGAATCACAGTGCAGGACTTACAATTGACAGTCAACAATGCATAATATTCTGTGTACATATACACATACATATACTTTATGTAAGCAAACTATCTCAGACCAATATTTTCATGCTTTTCCTTTCTTTCCTGGATATTTTGTGTGTCCTTGTGATTCACTGATATACATCCAGACGTTTGCAGCGCAGCTCCAAAGCAGATTATTTTTAGACACATCGCGGCGTTGAGCTGTGTGTATCTGCACACCCACCTGTCATTGGAATAATACAAGTGTGCAGCCATTCTCTGAGGGTGAAAAGATATTCAGGAACATGTTGAAAATGAGGGTGAGGGTGAAGTAGACGAAGCAGGTTGACAACAAGAAAATGACAACACTTCATCACAGAATAATCCTCAGCATCCAATATGACAGACTCTGCGTTCTCTGTGTTGAAGGGGATATTTTTCCTTTTTAAAAATGTTCCTTTTAAAAATGTGAGCTAATGGAATTCTTTGTCATCAATTTGAAAATGATTTTCTACCGCTTTCCAGAGTGAAGTTCAAGGATCCCCAGTATGCAGATGACTTTGTGTTTAAGGCGGTCCTCATTCCTGGAGCCAAGTGAGTGTTTTTCTTTCTTAAACTTTGCTGTTCCAGACATTTACTCTTTCTTTTTAGGTGTGGAAAGAATGTTTTTCATTTTGCACTCCTCATTGTTAAAGACTGGTGTTATTCTATATTCCTCTTGCTAACTAATCTTATGAAAAGACCAAATCCAACAATGTGTCAGTCCGTCTCTCAATACTTTCTTACTTCTCTTCTCTGTCTGTGGCTCTCAGCTCCCATTGCCTTCTACTGAAGACATAAATCTTCACAAATGAAAAAAGTTTAATTTGTAATAAAGGCCGTAATTTTGTGGAACGGCTGGTCACTGTAGTTTTTAGGAAAACTTTGGGGCAGCAGAACGGTGTGTGTGTGTGTGTGTGTGTGTGGGATTGATGAAGCACATGTCGCCCAGTGCAACATTGCAGCTCGTTGATGTGTTTTTAAATGGTTTTTGTACAACAGTGGAGCTCTGTGGCACAGAGGAAGAAGATGTAAGAATAAAAGATCAGTGATCAGAAAATGTTTAGATGAATTTATTTTCCAGAATTGGAATCAGTTCGATTAACTGACATTTATTAGTTAATTCAGAAACATCAGACTAAAGCGAAACAAGAGGGGTTTCAGTTCGAGATGACTCTTCTCTCTGTGATTTATTTTCCCACTGAAGTATTTTGACATAAAAATCTTTCTCCGTGCAGCTTTAACTCTGTTTCTTTGTTTTGGGTTTTTTTCAGGATGCCCAACAAGGTTCTGAAGCCAGGGGACTGGGAGAGGGGGAACAGGGAACCATGGAGACCCCAGCTGGGCTTCAACCCAAACAGGCAGCAGGCTCACCTGGACCAGTCCGCCTTCCGGTCTCTGGGGTAAGTTTCTCTGTTACCATTTACTGTAACAGCCACTAAAAACATAGGAAAAGTCATATCTGTCCTTCTGCAGGGTCTGGTGAAGCTCTTCTGTCGTGAAAATCTTGCTGTAAGAAAGATTATTGAATTTTATTCTCTCTCGGACGGAGGTTTGAGAAATTTTAGGGAATTTAAGTATTTTAGAAGAAAATACAGAACGTGAAAATAATGTAAATAAAACTTTTTTTTTTTACCAGTGAAGAATTGTCAACTATCGCCACTGATACTATAGGTTGAGTAACTTAACACAATAGATTTGCTCACAGTAAGTTTCCATATGATTCAAATGCAGACAGATAGGTAGATAGTTGAGTTGATATTTTAGTCCCGCAGGCCTGTGCACTGTCTGTAACACTGAAAAAACATCCACAAAAAGCAGACTTTAAAGTTATTCCTTTTGTCATCCACATTTGAAATGTCACCCATCATATCACTCTTATGAAATAGATCCAGAAAACAGCGCAGTTGGTAAAATCCTTTGGTTTTACGCAGCTAAATAAACAGACAGAAACATCTAAAACTCAACAAACACACACCTGCTTCTAAAACATCTCACATGGTATGATATAATTTTATAGTAAGGGGTGTTAAACAATGACTGCTGATTCTGCAGTGACTCAGTATTCAGATTTGGGAGAAGAGTACAGTATTTTAAAATGGAAAATGTGTTTAAATGTTTGTATCCCCCCTAACGGTCCCCATTAACCAGCCATCCTTGATTATGATCTAAGCTCTCTCCTCCACACATTGATATTATCATTAAGGAAATGTGAATAATTGAACATCTGGCTCGGTCCGAGCGTAGCGTGTTTGGGAATTAATTATGCACGGATTTGAGGAAACGCAATGTATTCCAATTTTTTTTTTTTTTCCTACTAAACTAAGTCGTTAATTCAGTAATTCAGGCAGTTATGTGCCTTGATGGGGCCGAACAGGCAGGTGCGGAGAGGATGGTGAGCAAGAAAACCTGGAGAAAAATGTTAAGGAAAGGATCTTTTTTTGTTGTTTTTGATTTCAAATCATTGACAGCTCGGTGGAGACGTGGGTTAAGTCCAGTCTGACGCATGAAGCCAGTATTGGTCTTCATCCAGTCAGTGATGTACAACTCTGATATGATGGAGGTTCCTGTCTGAAAACAGACACAAGGACATAAGTTTTGTAGCTTATATTTTTTCATTCAGTATAATCGTGTAAATGCATTTGTGTTCATGTGCATGTAGCTTAAGTGCCAGAAGAAAAGTTGATCTGAACCAGCTTATTCATTCCAGGTTATCAGCATCCTGAGAAGGTCTAAAAATGTCCTAAATATTATAATATCATTAGTATAACACATCTGGCCTTAAATGTCGATACATTCTATAAATATCTCAGTACTTATCTTTAAGATAAAAATCTTTCTCACTATTTGGGCCAACTACCCGGGAGTTTAAGGGTCCGGTGGGCAGCAGGCAAAGGTGGGGCCCTTGTCATGCTGATCCTATACAATAAAAAAAAAAAGGCTCTTGGGATGCAGAACGTCACCTTGAAGGTGAACCAGGCTCAGCTTTTGTCAACATGACGTCATCTGGCAAGGCATGTACCTCCTGTGCTGCCCGGAAGTAGGCCAGACGTCCACTGATCACAAGTTTGGCGGTTCAATCCCCAGCTCCTCCTGTCCACATGTTGGAAGTGTCCTTGGGCAAGACACTGAACCACATGGTCCAATGGGGTTCCTGATGCTCAGGCCAGCACCCTGTGTGGTAGCTTTCTGCCATCGGTGTGTGTCTGTGTGTGGCTTTATATAGAGCTTTAATCCAAATTTGTGCACGCTTACATTCCTGGTAGATTACTGTAGCGCGAACAGCGTATTTCTACTGTTGCGATCGGCACAACAAAAGGTAAAATCGTTGCCACCGCGATAACTTTGTTGTAAAATGCTGTCTCAGTGCAGGATTTTGTCATCTGATAAGCCCTAACTGGACTGCCTGGGTTGTATTTCATGTCTCACCTGTAACTGAAGCAACACGCCCCAAACAACGCAGCTCTTTGGACAGAACAGTCATTCTGAAGATCTGTCAGTGGGTGATTTGGCCCTCCTCCATTAAGGAGCTGCTAAACCTAAAAGAAGCGTCAGTGGGTGAATTAATGCAGATATGGAGGCTTTCCTGTGACCATCTCGTGTTGAAACAACATGTTGTTGTGAATCACATTCTTAAAGTACAACCTCTTCTCTTCCTTCAGTCACAATCTGAACAGAAACCAGCATGGCAGAGGACAGTACAGCAACACCCCACCACCAGGAAACTACCAGCAAGGAAACTACCGTCCTCCACACAGCGGCGGCCACCAGTCTTTCCCACGTAAGACACACACACACAAACACACACACACGTCCTGAAAGGTCAAAAAGTTTATCTGAATTTATGTCAGCTGTATTTGCAGCACAGATTAACGTAACATCATCCATGTTTGTAGATGATGAGGAAAACATTCTTGTATAAATTGTGAAACTGTTTTAATGAAGACAGGGGGTCAAAATTTACCGTTTTATTTGATATGAAACAGTTGGGGCTGGGCGAGACTGAGAAAATCTAAAGTATGACTGTTGATGTTTGCAGAGGGTTTGATCAATTCGACAAAGAAAATATTGTGGATGTGGTGTCAAATAAAAGTGTCCATTTCACTCAGATAGATGAGCTCAGAAAGCTGAGTCCCTTCTCTGGACTGCAGCATTTAAGACCAGGAAAAACACCAACTTATTCTGTATCACCATTAAAAGAACCATAACCCCAGACAATCATGCAGCTACAGTGATGTCAAGAATTGATTAAGTAGTGTAAAAAAAGAGCGCCTGAGAAACGTGTCTCAGATTTACTTCCACTCGACTTGGGTTGCCCGATGGCCCGGTGGTTAAAACGCATATTATATAACAGCAACGTAGCTTAATAAAGCAGTTCACTGCAAAATGTAAAGATAAGTTGTTGATGTTAAACTTGATTTGGGCCGGCGACATTTGCGTGTGAAACTTATCAAACTTCTGTTTCCGAGGTCATGAATGAACTTTGAAATTGGGTGAATTGTTAGATTCATGGCTGTAACCTTGCAGTATGACTTTCTTATTATTACAGCCATACTTATTATACCAGCCCCATTAAATTCAGCTGAAATTTGCTTTTGACTCACAATTTCTTCTTCTTCAAAATGCCATTCTACCTGTCATGAAAAGAGAGGTCATTGGTGAAGCATGTGTTCATGAGTTGTTCTAAGTATTCTTGCTTGAGAAATGGTAAAATATTATACCATTTTGAATGTAATGTGGTGTTTTCAATGAATTCCTAGTTTTCTGTCCATAAACTGCTGATGCACGTACAACAAAAACTCAAACCTAGTGAAATGAGATTTTGTGCCACAGTATGTATCGTATTCTTACAACTGTTCATCCACTAAAGCGTAATATTATAGAGTTTAGAGACTTTTAGACTTTGTTCCATAATGACCCCTAAAGGAGGTACATGGACATAATAACACGTAACACAAATAAAGTTGCCTGTGATACTTTTTATGGTTTAATTCAATATAGAGGAACATGAAAAGTAAATAAATAAACAAATTAAAAATAAGCACACTGTTAAATATTCAGGAGTCGCTTAAAAACAACCATAGTTACTTTAACAAACTAAGTGAGATAGATGAACTCTTAAGTAGTGATACTCGTCACCACGATCTCTTGATGATTAATAAATTACATCATGTTGGGACACAGTTATGTTTAGAGATGTCCCGAGCCAATCATAAGATCTGTGTCCGGGCAAATTTTAAAGGATCGGCTAAAATAAAGCAGATCAGCTGATCCTTTCTTTACTGAACTCTGGGTTTTGTCACCTCGGCCTGCGGGTGTTGCAGCGCTGCTCACCTTAATGACAGCCGGACTCCACAGTGCAGCATTTCTATCACATAAACGAGTGAGAATAAGAGTATGTGAATATATATTGCATGGAACAGTGCAAGTGACTCCGACTCTGACTCGGTTTCTTTCTCATCAGCTCAACGTTTCGAGTTTGTGTGCAAACCAGTGTCTATACTAAGCCAAATATCTTTTGTAAGGGAAGAAGCTCCACTCTGTAGAACCGCTGGACAAGCAAGAGTGTTTCTGTCATTCCAACAACTGCAGCAGTTGTTGCGTCTTCTCTCCAGCACATCGTGTGACTTTCAGGAGACGTACTCTACAGTTAAACTTTCATTAATGTCATCGAAAATTAAATCTTATAAATTTAAGATTTTTGGACCAGGACCATCAATACTTGATCAATTAAAGGACTCAGATCCAGACGTCCCCCGTCATGTTCATATCTCTTCTCTGAAACAAAGATCACATGCAGATTCAATGCAGCTTTCTGTTCTGAAACTTCCTCTGAACAAGTTTTATAAACAGCAGCTTTAACAAACTGCTCTACTAGTTTACGAGCGTTGCAGCAGTTGTGTGACCTGCCGACGTGTCCTTGAGCCAGAACACAGAACCTGCTCTTTCATAACAAACAGCATCGTCTAAATGCCCAAAACACAAACTCAACAGACAGACAGAAGAACAGATACGGTTATTATTTCACTGAGGAGATTGTACACTCTGTGTACACAGCTGCCAAACTGTCCCTCTTTAAGAAACACATCATTTGGGTATATGATTAAATGGCTGCCTTTTGTTCACCACGTGAGGGATGGTTCTTCACATATGGAGGCAGAATCTGTTTCCCGGCTCCTAATCACGCTCTGTGCTCGGCCCCGGCCTCGGCCCCGCGGTCCTCTACCAGCTCTTCTCCAGTTTGACTTTGATGTGCCAATTTGCAAGTAGATGAATAATCTCATCTGCCCACTGATGGCGTGCGGGGGAGTCGTAGCTATTCTGGTGGCACTTGATGCAAATGGGGGTTTTTGGCTCCTCCGGATTGCGGCAGCACCTCCCCTGGCCTCTGCCGCTCGTTCTTAATGTTAAACTTGCCAATTAGCGGCGCAGGACTTTTTTTTTTTTTTAAATCTCACTTGCTCTATATTTTTGTCATCATCGTTTCAGGAAATTGTTACTTTAACAAATGGAGAATCTTTGTAAATGTTCAGCGTGTCTCGTCTGTGATTCTCGGCCTGATTCTGGTGACAGAGGATGATTTTTATTACATCAGGTTTATTATATCAAGTACCTGGAGCACAAATGCCATTGTTGAAGCTAGCACTGATATTAGATCTGATTTCTGCTGATTTGTGTCTGTTTAAAGTTCTAAACCTTTGACTTTTTCTCTTTTCTCTCTGTCACTTGCTCAGTTTTGGTCTAAAATAAGATTTTTAACTCTCAGCAGCTGGAATTCAACTTTTAATAAATAAAATCAGGATTTTCAGATTTCTGGTTAACATTGATGGTAAAAACTGGACTTAACATGGGCCACCTATAATATTGGCATCCTTAGGAATGTGATTATCCAGACAAGTAGGCCTTATCCTGCAGTAGGAGGCCAGAGGCTTGCTTTTGTCCAGATAACACTTTCTCAGGGCCAGTCCTCTGCTAGGCCAGTAATCACTACAGGCTTTGCTCCTCCGGGCTTTTGTGATTTTGGTGGGGGGGGGGTTGGTTGCTGATTAGCGTTGTGGGAGACCTGGGCCGGTAATGAGACTGTCGAGTGGCTCCGCTGGACACAGTGGCCCCCTCTGATAAAAGCATCCGGGAGGATCCCGTTTGATTGGGTGTGTGATGCGCTCTGAAGAGGGTTGAAACCAAAGTTAACTTCCCCCTTTGACGACGACGCTACCTCCTGCGGTGATGTGTCAACACGCCGCCTCTGAAACATGCTGCGGGGCTTTGTGCGCCGCAGCTAGACCAGCTGGTGTTTAATAACCAGCCGGGGAGTCTCTGCTGCTGGCCATTATTGTCTTGACACACAGTGACACCAAATTTTAACCAGGGCAGCAAAGTAACAGATTCATCCAGCGGCCACAGTGGCTGATAAGCCTCCAAACTCGCCAACCACTTGAGAATAACAACTGCACATAATAGCTGCTCACACTGGCTGGTAGACCAACTTCAATAACAAGGAGTCACCAAATACATGTGGCCTTGGTGATAACAGTATTTCTATTCTCTGTATTTTCACAAAACGTCTCTTCTGATGTCAAAAGAAATTCTTAAAAGTGTCGTACAAAACATTATATTTACTTTAAGGCTTCTTAATGTTCGTTTCTTCTCACAAGGAATTAATTTACTGACAACCGGCTGCATTTTGCTTGTGTTAATACCACATAATAAATCAATTCCACATTGATTTAAGCTCTTCAGCCTCAGAGATGCAGCTTTAAAATGGTGCATTGTGGACAGAAATATTTACTGTAGCAGTTTAGAAGGTATTCAAGGAGCTGACAATAACTCGTTTATCAGTGAACTCGCATCAGAATCATGTGCTAGTACAATTTCATGATTTTACAAAATTCTGTTGCCCAAATGACTCCAAGGATATTAGAAACTAACAAATGACTGATAGACGTTTAAGGTTTACACGTATGAATAGTTTCATTGGATATAAAAGCATAAGAGTGGTATTTTTTTGTGATTTACAGAGTTTCGAACCTCAATATTTTCTCATTACCAAAGAAAAAGTGCCCATAGTATTGAATTCTTTCTCACCTTCTTAGTTGTTTTGGCGTTTTCTTTGATTTAAATCTAAATTTAAGTTCAGCTGCAACATAATCAGACACTGATGCGTTTTAGAAGTTTGGCTTATTTTGTCTTTGTACTGGAAGTAGTTTTGTATGGTCACCGGCATTAAACATTTTCAAACAAAACCCGGTCCGAATCATTCCTTGTGATGTATGTCGATATCAGAAAAATATTCTTATTCAGATTTGAACCATATCACCCTCAGCTGTCTCTCATTTAGAGGTCTTTTTCCTTTTCTGAAATGTGTTCTTAGCTTGTGAGGCAGCAGTGGCAGATGAAGTTTTGGGAGTCCGTCTGTCTGCTTTGTCCAGCAGACAGAAAAGTTACTGTCCTTCTGCTATCAGACCTGAGCCGGCTGGACGGGAGCTGAGTCAAATAGTCGCTGAACTAATTGAAAAGAGGTGGAGAGAGACGTTTAGTTGTTTAGCGCGGTTGTAATCCCTGCATTAATACAGTGGACACAGCGTGTTTTAAGGATTTAAAGCGTAATCCTTTGTTGGCTTTTGTGCGGCGCAGACTGGAGGTCTATACACTTTCAGATCATTGTTAATTAAGGAGATTGACAGGTGTCCACTTGTAATTCTCTCTTTTGAGTCATTGCTGGCGATGAGGAAAAGAAGACCAGAGTGTTGTGGAGTTATAATTGAAGCCCAACTGGGTGGTCCACTTAAAGTTTGTTGGTGGAGGAGATAATCAAACATGAAAACTGAATGACAAAAACAAAATGATAATGTGCCGACAGCAGTCTGCCTGCTGGCTGGTAATTGTGTCTTTTACTACTTTTTGCAGCGGTCAGCAGAGAACTGGTGGAATATTCCCTGCTTGACTTCCCTTTAAGTTATCAGGTCATAAATGGATTATTTCACTTTTTCTTCCAGTTCAATGACTTTCGTGAGCTCCAAAATGCTTCAGTCTCTGATTAGTGTCCCAAATCTTTAGACTCATACATGATTTCCCTTACATGATATTGGGCCTTTGATAAATATCAATTATCAGAAGGTCCAACATCCTCCTCCAACATGATCGAGGTTCAGACCAAAGATCTGCAAACCTACACTGACATTTTATTTCCTTGTTGTGATTTTTTTAATTGAATTTCTAATCTATTTTTAATGTAAATTTACAGTAAACAGACACTAATGTAACGAGTGAGTTTTTTCTTTGAGTCTGTGGGATCAGTCAGTTTTCCCATCGTGGTCTAGATGCTCGCAAATTACGTTTTTAACTTGGTGCTTTGGGAGGTTACACATGGAAATAAGAATTTACAGGTTTCGAATATCAGTACAAATGTAAAATGTTTCAGCTTTGGGGACTTAAAAGGTCGGCTTCAAACACAAAGAACGTCTACTAGAGCTGGACAATAAGAGAAAAACAAGACTAAGTGTCTACAGTCATGTTAGCAGCTCAGTGAGGCTGTAGCCTACTGAGGAACAGTGGTGCTCTGAGCTAAATGCTAACATCAGCGTGCTACATACTCACAATGACGGCACAATGTTTTTAACATCAACAACATTAATCAAGTTTTAACATTAATCAGTAAACACAAAGCACAGCTGAGGCTGATGGGAATGTCATTAGTTTGGTCATAAACCAGAGTATCAGACAAATTAAAATTTTGACCTGATGATGGCGCTCGATGGGAAGTCAGAGATCACCAAAGTTATTACCGTTCATCCTGAGGGGAACGTGACTGTCTGAACGGATAGCGTGGCTAAAAAATCACAATAAGTAGAACACCTTCTGATTTTACTATGAATAACAACCCAGTTGGATGAAAAACTGAAAACTTTAATCAATTTAAAACTAAATATCTGGCAACATTATAAGCGTTGTGAAGTGAAATCATGAACTGATTTCAAATACAATCTTTCAGATCATATAAATACATATTTGTTGACGTCAGGGAGCCGGGAGAGTAGTTGCCATGAAATTTGGAAAGTAATGTGCGGGTTATACTGGAAAAGAAGTGGTTCATACGACATGTTGTCCAACAAATCCAAATCAAAATGTCAGAGACATGATATCATTTAAATATGGTGATAATGGTGAATATTTTCAGACTGTCTCTCCTGGANTTTTTAACATCAACAACATTAATCAAGTTTTAACATTAATCAGTAAACACAAAGCACAGCTGAGGCTGATGGGAATGTCATTAGTTTGGTCATAAACCAGAGTATCAGACAAATTAAAATTTTGACCTGATGATGGCGCTCGATGGGAAGTCAGAGATCACCAAAGTTATTACCGTTCATCCTGAGGGGAACGTGACTGTCTGAACGGATAGCGTGGCTAAAAAATCACAATAAGTAGAACACCTTCTGATTTTACTATGAATAACAACCCAGTTGGATGAAAAACTGAAAACTTTAATCAATTTAAAACTAAATATCTGGCAACATTATAAGCGTTGTGAAGTGAAATCATGAACTGATTTCAAATACAATCTTTCAGATCATATAAATACATATTTGTTGATGTCAGGGAGCCGGGAGAGTAGTTGCCATGAAATTTGGAAAGTAATGTGCGGGTTATACTGGAAAAGAAGTGGTTCATACGACATGTTGTCCAACAAATCCAAATCAAAATGTCAGAGACATGATATCATTTAAATATGGTGATAATGGTGAATATTTTCAGACTGTCTCTCCTGGAAGGCTTCATGGTGCTGCACTCATGAAATGAGGGGAGAAAGAGGAGTTGTGACGTGCAACAAAGGCCCCCGGTCAGACTGGAACTGGGGATGTTACGATTACATGGTCAGCCACCAGGACGCCCACTTTGTGTGTTCTGATTCAGATTCAGAATCTGTCATTTTTCTCTGTAATCAATAACTGATTGGATTGGGGAGTTCTCAGAGGGGTTTTTTTTGTGTTGCTTGTTTGTTTGGAGGGTTTTTTGTTAAAATCATCGTCATTTATAATGGTGTACATTAAGGTGAAATGATTTGCTGCTCTTTTCTCTTTTACATGGTTGTAAATTGAATCTCTTTGAGTTGTTGACTGTTGGTTGGACAAAATAATCGGTTGCATGATGTCACGTTGCTCTCTGGGAACTTGTGATGGACGTTTGTCACTATTTTCAGACATTTTATAGCCTAAATGTATCAAAAAATAATAATAATAATAATGATTTTCTATATCAACAGATTGTTTGGTCAGCAAAAAGCAAAATGTCCATCACAAGTTCATAGTTCACAAGGTGATGTTTTCTAATGTCTTGTTTTGTCCAACCAACAGTCAACTGAATGTATTTACGTTCTGGACGGTCGTAAAGTTTCCATCAACCTGTTTTGGAAACTGAGTCGACGTGCCGAAAATTCGAAGAAGTCTGCAAAAACGTTTTTACACTTGGCTGAGGTAGAAAAGTTGGTGTATCGATAAAAACAAAGTGCAAAGGAAACAGACTCAGCAAATAAATCATGACGTGCATGGGGCTGTAACCTTCCTCACAATTATACATGAAACTACCAGAAATGTCACATTTCCATCATGTTCTCCACGTGGTTTTCCACCGTTTGATGTTTGACTGGCGCCCTGGACAAATTAGCCCATTAATTCGCATTTTCTGAAAATTCATCTGAAATTTGCGCTACATTTGGATGGAAACCGGCGAATATTCACATTTGAGAAGGTGTGACCAAAGAATTTGTGCAATATTTGTTGAAAAAATCCTTTTCTGATTGATCGATTAATCACATTTGTACAGCTCTAAACAGAATTAGCTGCAGTCCTAGTTGTAAATGTGTAAAATGATTGCGATATTAATATTTGGTCACACCAACCGGCCTGTGTGGTGCCTGATGGTAAACAAATATCCTGCTCCGGCTCTAACATGGATATTTAATATCTACCCTCACTATCGGCTTTCACCACCTTTAATCGGCTTCTGTGAACTTGTATCGGTCGAGTTCTAATTTTTACGCCAACTCCTTCCCAGGTTTGTAAATGTGAGTCTCCAGGTCCTTTTCACGGCACCCTTCACCCACCCTGAGCTGAGCCACTCAGCAGGCCTGCCCCTATAAACAAACAAGTCCGCGGCTCGCAGCTGGTCATCGCCTTGGCAACAGTGAATCTGGAAGAAGCCGTTAGCTCCTTTTTTTTTTTTTTTTTTCTTTTTTTTTTTTTT